>JAVFBW010160485.1:0-21203 GCA_034783835.1 Mopalia ciliata
GGGGGGGGGGGGGGGGCGCCTTGGATCCTTGGATATTTACCAGAACTGTGTTGAAACAAATACATTAGACAACAAATGTTTATTTCACTGATAGTGATAATAACAATGCGCAACATTTGAAAATCTATACAAAACTTACATATTAAATTTTATGATGAAATTATTGGTTGATGTCATTTCTATGAAATATTTAGGAATATGTTCTTACATTCTGTTAAAAGCGATACCGTGCAAAAAAATGTTTAGTCCTATTGAATGGGCGAATGGGAGATAACTTTGTTTGATTGAAGTCAGAGTTTAGTCCCTTGATTCTTTGAATCCCACTTGCGAATTCTCTGGACTATCTGCACATGATATAATTTTAAATGCATTACCAACAACTGGATGCTGGAGTGTCAGTGGTGTAGTAGGATCACCCCAGGGTTACATGACGTCATGAAGATCAATTGAATTAATTCTAAATGGTTTGGTTATATTTATTAGAAAGTCCCGGCGACACATTTCTAAAACATCTTAATATCAAGGTAAGTATGATTTTAAGTGAAGACAGCAGTGCTACTCTTCAAATAAACTGTGGAGCGTATATTCGTGACTAATAATTACCATAATATATTTCGTCAATGTGGTTTGGTACATGTACTTGATAAACCTTACACTTGTGTTAACTTTTTATTCCATTATTACGCAAACTTAAACTCAGGGGACAAAACTCTTACACAACAAGATACAATGTAATTATTCCCCTTCTTTCAATCTAAAATGCCTGAACATTTTGAGGAAATCAGGCGTTGGTTTGTTCGAATTAAACTCAATTCGCATCGGATATTTTTGGCCTTAATTTCGTTGCTACAGAATTTGGATGAAAGATTTAATGTGGGTTATTACAGCTACGTTAGTTCCAGAGAGCTGTAGAGATCAATAGCCCGATTTATTAGGACTCTTTCTCGCGCTGTTTTATTTTCCAAAGTTGGTCAAATATTAAAGTAGTGTTTTTTACAAAGGGATACTTTTGTAGTTGGTTTAAATAAAGCGGAAAAGTTTATAGTCAACACGAATTAGTCATAATTAATTTCGAATTGTCGTCATAGTCTATTGTGCTATTCAGAGGCAGATAGATGTGAGACAATTACATGGTGCATATAGTAGTAATAAAGAGAGAAATGTATGACCTGGCTGTGGAATGTTTACATGCAGAACAGGTAGACAATAATGTCTTTATATTAAGAGATAGACTTATGAGTTTATAGAACGCTCCTTAATCAGAGCTAATTTATGTATACACATCATTTCTTAAAAATGATTAGCACCCTGTTAAGTGAACACAAATTTAATATAAAAGGACAGTTTATCTTCAAATATTTTATTTTACATAAAATGAATAAATCCACCTGTAAGACATCAATACGTGGGCGCTAAATTCGAAAACAGTATTTTTTGAAATTATAAAGAAGGGCGTTCCATTCTGGCACTTTTTCTGAGCGAACTCTCTTCGGAGAGATCTATGCCAGTACAGATGGCGCTAGCTGCTCATATGTAGCGTCATCTGTACTCGCATAGTCAAGGGAGATAACTGCGGTGTTCAGAACCCCGCCGCTGCAGAACGCCGCAGCAGTTCGTGGCGTGTTGGTCCATGTGCGCAAGGGCCACATCTCCCACGACGCCATGACAAAGTCACTGTGGCGTAACCCCGCAGAACGCCGCCGGCGCCACAGAACGCGACTACCGCCCCCGTGGTCCGGTGCCGTGCGGCTGTGACACTCGTCCCGGATGGACAAGCTGTGTCGGCCGCCAAGGTGGTTGAGGGAAGGGAGATCACTCCACCTGTCATGGGGGTGACCTCACACCACCCCATATCCCATCTCGTCCACTCCCGGCAACGCTCACGAGACTCCCCAGCGCGTGAAGCATCACGGAAACACACCCACACCACCCCATGACAGCCCTACAGGGCACCCTGCCTTGTAGATAAGGGGAGATTACTCCTCCTGTCATCGTGGTGACCTCACACCACTCCATGTCAACTCTCGTCAACTCGCGTCAACTCTCGCAAGAAACACAAAGAATCACGGAAAACACCTACCCTACCCCCAGAACAGCCCTTGGCTCCGGCAATCACGGGGTGGTTTTTACGAGGTTCCTCCCGGTTTTCCACCGTATTGAGGCTAGGTGCAGTCATATAGGTGAAGTACCCTTGAATACGACGTTAAACGCCAATCAAACAAACAAACAAAACAGAACATCCCTAGGGGCAACCCTGCCTGAGTCATAAGGGGAGATCACTCCCCCTGTCTTGGTGGTCACCCCACAGCACACCATGTGAATTTTCGTCGCCTCGTGTCAACTCTCGCGATACTCCATTCAGGTTGAATAAATAAAAAAATCAAATAAAAAAAATAACATACAGAAACCTGGGGATGGAAGTATCATGAACCAATCTGCTGATGTAGGTTGGACCGTATACACCCATAGTGTAGGCTTTTTTCAATAAAACAACTACTCTTTATACATAAAAAAGAATAGCAGGCTATACCACACCTTTGGGGCGCGTGCATGACTTTACATCAAGGAACACTGTGTAGCGTGTACGTAGACTGAAATCGGGTGACGCAGTGATCTCCCCCTTGAGAAGGCCAGTACAGATGGCTCTAGCTACTCCTAGGTAGCGGCATCTGTACTTGCATAGTCAAGGGAGCGATGTCTTTGTTGAAACGTTCCCTTTAGGACGCTACGAGCTACGGTGACACGACAGTTTAATGGCATGCCGCATTGTTCCAACGTAAAAAGTCATTGCATAACATGGCTTGACATCCGACTCGGGCATTCACACTGTCCATACCCCGCCATGGTCAAGCATAGAATTAATTGAATCCCGTCTTGGTTGAAGTCTTGTTTAAACAGCAGACCCAAGACACCCATTATCCTACAAGTATATAGGACTTGTGTCCCCTTTCCCTAAGGAACGAAATCAACAGACCCAAGATCATCATGGTTAACCCGTGACATCACAACACGTGTCTCACATGTTCCCGCTCCGGGAATTGGAATTCCCCTTCTGGGTTTCCCGCCACAACGTACATGGCACTGCTCTCCCAGTACCTTACTACTAAACAACATTGAGCCCTTACTTAACAAGTACTAAGGAGCCGCACCCTAGTACATAATATGGAAGGGTTGTGGGTTAACATGTACTAAATATTTACTACATAAATTACTGCATGCTAACGAACAACCCTTTCTTATTATGTACTAATAAATGCTAACTGAGTTGCTCACACTATACTACTTCTGCATGATATACCTGAATCAAATTTCTGAGCATATTATGTGTCACAGATGTCAGTGGACAAATCAACAACTCACAGCATTTTCATCTCAAATGTCTTACCCTATCAGAGGTCACTTTCATCTTTGAATATCAAAGAAAATACTGTCTGCTTCGATGTAAGGGGGATTTTTGTTGCGCTCTCGTTGAATTCATTAGAACTGGTTTAAAGACCCGTCATCTAAGAGATTCGTTACCTGGTCATGTATTATCCACATAACGAAGCCGTTATTTACCTTGGAACTGGCAAAATAACTTTCTATCACAGTGTACCTACCCAATTTAATATTGATAGTTTGCAGCACCCTATACAGAACACTTTTTTATGTTTTCATTTAAACATTGTTTAAATATCTATCTATAACTATTATATTATTGTTACTGTATGGTCGAATCACAGAACAGTTCTAACATATATTCAGCTAGCAGACTCAACTAGTACCAACTCTGTTCTTGGACGTGACATTCACTCAAAGCTTGAGCAATTAAAGCACGGAAATGAACCAAATCAAACTGGTGGTCTACAACCCATGTCGGAACATCCACGACACTTTCGGTACATGTACTGTTATCTCACACGGGAAAAGAAACACTATTATTACACAAAAACGTGTAGTGTTTACCGCCGGATGTTTTGTGCGCATGTCTGGAAATTAACCAAAGTACTCCGCGGATTTGTAGCATTCAAGCCCGTTTCTCGGGAAATATCGCCCTCTGTAAGTAATTTATTAATAATAGAGCTCTAATGACATCATCATGATCACAAGAATAGCCTTCAGACATAAAGTATAAACACATGGATAAGTGGCCGATCTGAAATAACCCATATATCGCCAGAGATTATTTACGGTACGGAAATGGCCGAGTGGTGTTCCGACATGACTACAACCGTGTGCAGAACACCAATGAAAATAATCACCGCTTGATTGGAAAGGATTTTATTCACCTAATCACAAAATTTGTTAAAAGGTTTTCCCCAGAGGCCAAGTAGTTTCAGTGTGGCGCGGTTGACTTGCGTGTCAGTTCAGTAGGGTTTCTTTTTCTCTTAGCTGTAATTAGGATTTTGGTGCATAACGTTAACGAGGTCACTGTTAGTACTTGATATATATAGTAAGAATTACAGCTGGTAATCAATTTCACGACAATTTTCATTCCAATGTTAAATTGATCTGCTTTTGAAAAGCAACAAATCACAGCAAACTGACAAAGGGCGTCTATGAGATGTCAGCCATTTCTAGATGAAGTCAGAATAATAGTGAACTGTAACGTTAAAAAGGACTGAATTTTAGCCTCTGTGAAAACCTTTCTGACACATTTTGGGGGCATTACATGTAAGAAATCTTTGCCGTGCACAGTGATAGCTATCTTTCACCCTTGTATATAGACTGCGTAAATAATGTATTCCTAAGAAGACAAACATACAAGTTGCCAAGTACATATATACCTTCGGTACAGATATTTTTCATTGTTGACAATGGTTTTAAAATAAACCGAAATATTGATATTTTTCGTTGTTGACAATGGTTTTAAAATAAACCGAAATATTGAATCACCATGTATCCATGGGTATCTTTTATTGGAGTTGTAAGTTGACTCTACTTTAGGAATTGGAAAGGTGCCTAAGAGCACATAATCTATTCCCGCCAATGGGTTTCTCCTAAATCCACTGGCAAATGGTTAAACCGATTCAACAACAGTAGGAGTCTACGACGGAGGGACACATACTGACAGAAAGCAGTACTCACAATCATTTATAAACATGATCGATAGCAGTTTTTCTGTTCACAGTTTAAATTATATCCAAATCCAGTAGTTGTTCTATTCCTTGTAGTATTGATGTTTCTTGATTAACCCCGTTATCATCCTGTTGTCAAATCTGTCACTGAAGTGGTTTATTGCTTTATGAATCATTATATCATTCAAGTAATACAACTTATCACATTACTCAGTAATATTATACCATTGGTGTAATATAATTGGAATTAAACCAGGGAAATAATTAACTTGAATAAGAGAGCTATAGGTTTCTGTTCTGATTGGCTTTATCATAAGGTTTCCCCTGGTTTTATAACAGTCCGTTACCTGCCTTCTCCGTTCAGATCTATTCATATGCCATTAATTTTGTATCATAGTCGTTATAGGTCAGAACTTTCCAGACATGACTTATCAATCATTCAGAGTCAGCTCTCTAACAAGACATATGTATTCTCTTTCTTCCTTTCTAGTCTGTTAAATGCAATTTTTTTGCACACTCAATTTAGATTTCTCTGACAGATCCACATATATGTATATAATCATACTCCCAACTTGTTTACAAATATTCTTTTATTTCCATTTCTGTTCATATCTCATATACTTTCCTATCAACTTGGGTGATGTCAAAAACTTGCGGACATATGTTTAGCTCTGAAAACCTTGACCTTTTCCTTTGATATTCTTTTTTTAATATAATTCATAGCTCTACATCTTATCCATATTCCTTAAAATCTTAATTCCATCAAGGCCAAATTGACAGTTAACCCTTATTTATGGGATCTGGAAGCGAACAGGGGCGTCAGACATGGCCCTTCTCTGCAGTTTCATGGTGCGGTCTCTAAAACCCACACAATCTTTATACATTTATCTCAAGGTTCGCCGCTGTAAACATGTTTAAGTGTGTGCATGACCGTTTGGACTAACGTTGCTTACATAGAAACACAAGTCACTGGTGTTTACTTACTGTTAGTCAAACCAATGAGGTTCCCACGACCCATTGTGCTGGTTTTCCATCATATCAGAGACAGAGCTTAAAACATGGGAAACACCACATTGAAGGTCTCTGTCTAATCTGCTATTAGTAATTTAATCTGGTGTTAGAGAGTAATCATCTTTCGAGCAACTGGCCCCGATATTATCAAATAATGTATTTTATGTCACATAAACAGTACTATCTTCGCACCCACAATTTGATTTGTAAAGAGGCTATTGGTGTTTGTGGAGAGATTAAACTGTTTTATGAATATGTAAATCAATGCATGTGATTTTAAATGTAAAAAACACCGATAAAATTACTGTTCTCTACGAGAGGGATACTCCTGTTTAATGACACTAAGCTTGTAAGGCTCTTCCTTTATCTATCAGCCGTTTTTTTGTTTATGGTTGTGAATTATCGTCAGTCTTTTATCCTCACTCATAATGGTCCAAAATCACCTTGTCCGGGCTGGAAATTCATTGAAACAGGATGTTTTCGTGAAGATTAGGGCCAGTAAATGATCCGGCTGTATTTCCTAATGGGCTACAATCTGACTCTGATTTAAACATATGCTTTAGATCCATCAAACAAACCACATACAGTTATGTGTATGGAATGGCTGCAAACGGATTTTGGAGGATGAAAAAAAACTCAACTGATATACTATCGCTTCATTGCTCAAAGATATTTGGATCAAAGATGTGATTGATGTCACACATGGTAAAAATTTGAGATGGACTGTGTGATTTGCTGATCTGTCTGCTTCATTGTGAAGTGGATGATTGTTGAGCTCTCAGTAAATTCATTGGTTCTGTATTAAAGGGTGAAGGTTGTACAATCATTCATTTCATCATCTGTGACATATTTAGCTGGTCCTGTATTATCCACACATAACACTACATTTATTGTACTAGCAACTGGTCAAATAACGTATCACCACAGTTTACCGATAAACACAAACATTTTTCCTAGCTATCCTCCAGAAAGTTTTATTTATGTTTTTATTTAAACATTGTGCAAATATCTTACCTTATACCCTTTGTTACTGTATGGTCGCAGTATCTGGTACTTGTAATTTTATATAACTTCTAATAAGTGTATAAATTAGCAACATCAGTTACTAATGTATATAGATTATTCTAGCTTATCCGCTGCTTGGCGGCAAAATAATTGCCTCTGTTATTGAAATGAAATGCATTCAATAATGGTTTCTATGAAGGATATAACAACAAAGTTATAAATCAAATTAAATGTGTCCCATTGTACAAACACGTACGGAAACTATATCTATCACTTCTTGATCGAGAAAAGTTTCCTTCATATATTACCAAAAGGTAGGTCTTTCATAGAAACTAAATATGCTTATTAAGTGTCGGGCCTTTTTATATTTTAGTTCGCAGTGGGTTTCTGATTCTCGGAACTCTGGCTTAGATATTAAAGTTGAGGCGCGAATCGTTAATGCAGATTGTCAATATGTAGTAAGAAAAAAGTAAAGCTAATTTCTTAATAAGGTACCTACTGCAATAAATCAACTTCTTTCATTGCTGCATTTTTTTATAAATAATATATTGAGACAGAATTGTGCTCTTATGGTGTTTTTGAATAAATGTATTTAGAAAATCGCATCTACAAATCACAGAAAATTAACAAATGGGTTTTTACAAGGTCATGGATCTATTCCAGGTAAGGTTGGCACCTATTCACGCCAACATTACGTAAGAATTGGTCGATGCTTTCCAAATTGTACAATGCGATTTTAAATGACTCTGTTTTGAATTTACATATGAATTTCTTTGGCACTATTAAGCACATGCTACTGGGTAACGAATAAATGTATTACAACGAAACGCGATGAAGGTAGGCTTTTAAATTCTTCACTGAAGTATTTTTTGCTCAAGTCCAAAACTGCTTTGTATTATTGGCCCATTTTACTTAAATACAGTGTATGTGATCCGAGGTCACTGTGCGAGTTGCTCATTTAAATAACGTTACTAGTGAAATATAATTTATTCACTAAATATTGTAGATTGTTGATCTGATAAATTCAACTTTCCAGACCAGTGATGTTGCATTTTGTAAAAAGAAAAATATCTTGCACTTTGATTTTGTAAAATAAATTTGCAATTTGTTTTCTAACCTGAAAGTAAAATCGTCATTGTTGTCAGTTATATTGCGGGTGATTTTCCTATATAACAGCGACGTTTTACCTCAATCCACCAGCGTTAACAGTGTTATCATATTTTATATTAAACATTCAACAGTACAGTTCCGATAAAAAATCCTGTTCACGCTTATGAAATAGTGCAGCACTGTCTTTTCTTTTGTACCAGTTATTTGCTGTTTATTTTCAAACCGTAAAGCAAAACTGTGTTTGTTGTCAGTGATATCGTGGGAGATTTCCTTCGTACATCGCTGTGAGCGAGCATTATTAAATACCATGCTAAATCCAAATCCACCAAACATCATATCGGCAGACCAGCCATTAACCCCGTTTTATCATGCTATCAAATTCCGGAGTCTTCCAATGTAGTTACCTCTGTCAGCACAGCGGTTTATTGCTCTATAAATATTATATAATTCAAATCACTAAACGGATCACCTTTCTTTTTAATATTACTATACAGTGATGTAATAAAACAGAAAGAAATAATAAAGTCGTATAAAAAAAGTGGTTTTTGTAATGATTGTGACGATTGGAGAATTTTCCTTGACTTTATGCTCTTTGCTTGTCTGGTTTCTCACTTTAGTCTTGTTCGTATCCCATTAATTTTACATTATAGCCGTAATAGGTCAGAACTTTCCAGACATGACTAATCGATCATTCAGTAATCAGCTCTCTGACAAGACAATTGTATTTCCTTTTCTCACTGCTAGGCGGCTAAATGTGATTCTGTTTTTCCCCTCAATTTAGATTTCTCTGACAGGCCTAGATATCTGTATATAATCACAGCCTCACAATTTTCGTCATATTTTATATCTTTCTTTTTGACGTCCTGGCTTTACCCGTATTTATTTGGATTCTGTCCAAAATATGGGGGGAGTTTTTTTGGTCTGTACAAAAGTTGGCCCTCACCCTGCATTACAGCTTCCAATCCATGTCGTCATATCCAAATCTATTCTCATAGTTCTGTCAAGAGGAAATTGACTGTAAACCAGGATTTATGAGAACTGGGAGAAATTATCTCTTAACTGCAGCTCCAAACTAGAATCTTAAGGCAATCTCACTGCTTTTAAAATTACTAATATGTTTTTATTAGCAATTGTTGCATAGAGACTTCCCTGTGGTGAACTAACGAACCATGGTTGGTGGGTCTGGGAGCACTCTGTTCCCTAGCGATCGACAAGGGGCAACAAAAAGCTAATCAGTTATTTCATCAATCATTATTAATTTTCAAAGTTCTTCCTCCTTCACAAAGTTCCTGTTTGTTGCCATTCAAGATGGTGTCCAACAAATTGGGCTGGCACACATATGTCATACTTACCATTTGATATGGAGAAATAAATTTCAATGGGACACATAGTGAACATTGATGCTAACTTTTCACACTTAATTTACACCAGGGACTTTTTTGTCTTGACAATATGAATTGAAGGATAGATTTTTACAAAATAAAATTATACAAAGGTATGCATGGACAAGAGATAGATTTTAAGAAGTTAATAATTCAAATCAAAAGCTTTAGTCCTATTTGACCAATTTTAAATGATAAAATTGTACAAAACTATCCATGGAGAACAATTTTAACAAGTTACATTGGTATAGTCCTACTCATCTTATATTGGCATATTCAATTTTGGAATGTACAATTGTTGCCACCATTAGTAATTTGAATTTGCCTATATAGTCTCTATTACATGTAGTTGTGTGCTGAATTTCAGAACTGTTATTCTGTGTAGAATGGTTATTGTTGTTGAATATATTGCTTTACTGTTAAATGGTGTCTCTAAATAAACTCTTTTGGAACGACCTTGTCACATTTGTGTCTTTATGTAAATAAACTGTATTGGTAAACTGTTACTCCTATTCTGTGCATGGTTGGTAGTTCTTGGAAATGGGTCGCATGATGTCTGTATGCCCATCTGCGGTGACTGATATTGCTTTACTATGATGCTTCTTCTCCGAGCAAAACCTTTATGTCTTAGAGAGATTCTACAGATAGATTCCCAGTAGGGGGGTTCACTGAGCGGGCTACAAGTATCAGTGATTCCTGGGAGACCAGAGGTAACAGATCCTGGCTTCTAAAATCAATAGAGTGGTAACTGGATAATAGAGAAATAATAGCCAGTGGGATTTGTGAGCCAGATGATGTGGCTGCCGGGTAATTACAGGCTTCACTCATTGTAACGTACTTCAGCTCTTATCAATACCTTAATATATTCTATCAACATTTAAAAAAGATGAGAGCTAAATAGGTATGAAATGTGAATATTTTCAGTTTATATCTAATGTCAAGTTTACCTCATAAACACAGAGTATTCCATATCCTGATATCAGACTACTGAGATATATAAACTGTTGGAGCTCCATTTAAAATGCATGAGTCGAAGATCAAATCTACTGGCAAAGTAAGGGTGGTGTTATCGGCAAAAGGTTTAGTCCCAACTTTGTTTCAATTTTTATGACAGGCTGGGAACATGAACCCTTAGAAAGTGTTGCTTAGAAGCCACTGTTGTATCTTTAATATTTTGATGACATATTTATTCTGTGCAGCATTTCATAGGTGACATTGATCTCTATATTGCCAGGACTGTCAATCATTTTGACTCTAACTCACTATCAGCCTAGATAGTGTAGATTTTTTTAATATAAGCTGAGATCACAATGTAGATACATCATGGTCTTTGGGTTTTAAAGTATTTCTTAAGCTACAGATACCCACCAACTTCTCTGTGCTTAATCCTTTCAGCCTCAACATACCTTCAAAGGAATTATTAAATCCCAAATAATAAGGTTACACAGGAATTTCTGTCATCTTGCTACCTTCAAACAGGTTTGTTCTGTTGTCTTTAAGGCCCTGATCACAAGAGGATGTACTAGATGATGTCTTTGCCGAATTAAATTCCAAACCCTCAGATAACAGTTATAACTAGGGCTTGAATCTCTCTGTAACATTGTCAAACAAGACTTAAAATGTATGCGGGTGAGAAACAGGCTAGATAATAATATACTAGATAAAACCTCCTTTGTTAAACAAAAATGTCAAAATGTTTATTATTTGGTGGAAAATTTGAATTGTAGTATTCCTCATAACTCGTAAGAAGTGTCAGAAACAGTATATTGGTGAGACCAAAAATCCCCTTCAGGTTAGAGTCAACAATTTATTTAAGTTCCATTATAATAAAAGTTATATGCCTAATACCTGTACATTTTTCTCATCCGGATCTATCGGTTTAAGATCATTTTAAAATGAAGCTGATTGGTAAAAACACAAACTCTTTGCTCTTAAGAGGAAACCAAACAGAAATGTAACAAAGACCCATTATGTCAATAAGAGAAACAACATTCTGAAGGACCTTTCTGGTTTACATCATTCATGGATAATCAGGGTACATTGTAATGAGTTCTAGTACAAGAGAACTCTTCCTCTATGGGTACACTCAAGAATGTAAAGCTTTTGCAATTATGAATTTATTACTTGAGGACCCTCCTGGTTATGTATGTTCAGTGTTGAACACAATACCTTGTTTTGGGGGCATTGTCAAGTAGCACAGGTGTAATAACAGGAGAAAATAGATTTTATATGAGGACTTCTTTCACTTCCCGGGGCCGCGGCCGTGGCTCAGTGGTAGCAAGTGCGCTTCCTGAACTGAAACTGCTTTGATTTGCCGTTCACGGTTCGAGTCCGCCTTTCAACCATCAGGTATATGAGCGAGTCACATGTGGCTCCAGCAACCGCGGGGGTGGTTTTTACGAAGTTTCCTCTTGGTTTTCAACCGTAATAAGACTGTGTACAGTTGGAAGTGGACAATCCATGTCATATAAGTGCAATACCCTTGAGTACGATGTTAAACACCAATTAAACAAACAAACAATCTTTCACTTCCTAACCAATCAATCATTTACTTTCCTCACCTTTCTTCAGGTGAGTCACCAGTATAAATGTTCCATGGTGCTAACTAAGGTGAAAAACACAATGTAGTCCAGTTTTTCCAGTCTATTGGAATATTTTGGGTCTTGTCACATCAAGTTGTGTCAGATCAAAATGCGACAAACAAATCATGTGGAGTTTTTGGGGGTTGACTTTTATCAGATTTAAATGACATGTAGGAGCAGAATGTACCTGACGAAGAATTGAATTGATATATTTGTGCTACATGACTACTTGGTGATTGAGTCTAGAATTGGATCCTGTGTACAGAATGGTGGTTTATGTGAGAGGTTACCAGACAATTTCTCTCATTTATCAATCCCCATACCCCCAGATTTAATATAACTGACATAGAAATAAACCTCTCCTGGAGATCCAGTCTATACATATTCATGGGAAATTACTGTGAACTTGTAATGCTCTAGCTGATCTGATAGACTCAGTTTATTTTGTTTACTGGCTTCAGGTTGACAGGTAGACTTGTAAATTATCATCACGCCTTTTTTTTCACCCACTTCTAATCTAGTGTATCTGACGGGAAATTTATTGATATAGGGTGCCTTGACCCGGACCAATAAAATCTACAGCTATATTTTGTAATGAGCTGTGATGTGAGTCGGATTTACACAAGGTCCATGAAGGAACCGCATCCAGCTCTATGTACAAACGACAGTAAATGGAGCCTCATGGATAACACAATTCAAAGTGACATCCTGTCGCTTCATTGCCTCAAGAGATTGCAATGAAAGATGTCATTGATATCAGCCTGGGTAGAAACTGGATATGAAGATGGTGTGATTTGTTGATCTGTCTGCTTCGATGCATGGTGGAGTTTTGTTGAGCTCTCAGTAAATTCATTGACCCTGTATTAAAGGGTTATAACTGTACGATCAATCATCCCTTCATCTCGGATATGTAGTAGCTGGTCATGGCTTGTCCAGATATAATGAATATTCCTCACTCGAGGAATAAAATCTGCCGAATACTGCACTTGGAATATATTTTTACCCCCAAAAAGCTTAGTCTTAATTTTGTGTCCATTACAATTACAAGAGAATACAAAATTGAGCATCCCAGATAGAAATCTTTTGGTTTTCATTTAAACCTTGTCTCAAGATATACTTTAATGATGGGGCAATTTGTTTCTTTATGGTTGAGTCTGCCACTTGCTATGTAATTCAAACACAACTTCAGTTAGGAGACTAAATGACTAATATATGTCATTTGACTTGAAGTTGACTTAAGGCGGGTTTCTGTGAGAGGTATAAAAACCAGAGAACTAATCAAATCAAACTGGCTTCATTACTACCGCTGACAGAAAACCTTTGTAAACTATCGAAGCTTGATTAGATCGGCTTTTCTTAAGATTATCATAAAAAGTGTTGAGACGCCTTTCAGAGAAGCTGAGAATTGAGCTCAATCAGGCCTTTGATTTTGCTGTTCATTCTAAATGTATTTGGGATTTCTTATTCTCTAAGTTCTAGTGATCATGCTAAAAGTTTGGGGAAGAAAAGTTAATGCAGCAATTGATGTTATTACTTGATTGCCAATTATTAGGCATGCTAATGGTAGCTATGTTTTCTGGCTCATACTCCTGGGAGTTTATCAAGTTATTTCATTTCTGTGCCCTTGCCAACAAAGTTTTAGAAAATTAGTTGTAAATTTTGAGGAAAAAAAGATCTGTCTAAAAACAAGAGTAGCAGTGATGAGCCACAGCAAATGGCTTCCTTGTGACATCTGGGGCTGATTCTAGAAAGCAGTTTTTAACCTAAGCCAAAATGTGTGATTAATTGTGTAATTGAGTTTTTCAAAGCTTTGAAAAGAGGCATGTAGCTCATTTACTTTACATGTTAGTTTTGTGTTATGTGAAATTTGCTCCTTTAACATTGCTCTTAAATTGTAAAGAAGAAAAAAAACTTATCTTTTTATGGCTGTAAGATGTTACAACATTTGCATTTTTCAAACCTTTAGCAGGTGTTGCTAAGCTCCTGGCTGGAAAAAGGATAAAAAATATTGTAAACAGGAACTTTAATTAGATTTCCTTGTAGGTATTACTGTTGCCGGCAATCAGTCATCCATATACACAGCTGTTAGATGTGTACCTTACTGTGACAATAGGAGAGAAGGCCACTGTTACAATTAAAAGCCCTTGAGCAAGACAAAAAGAACGATCAATCAATATCAATGTGCTATACCTTTCCAGTTGACTATTATCTATATATTACCTATTTTAATACAGGTGTGTTTTTATATGTTTACAGAGGTGAGGAGAGCATCAAGTAGTGAGGATGAGTGGAAAGTTACAAGAGGGGATTGTCCAGCAGCGGAAGATCGTGGAACAACTGAGACAAGAGGCACAGATTAACAGAATGAGGGTTTCTGAGTGTGTCGAAGAGTTGAAAAAATTTTGTGACCAGCATGAGTGTACAGACGTCCTTATTAGTGGTTTTGTGCGCCCCAATGACAACCCGTTCAAGGAGAAAGGCGGCTGTACCATACTTTAGTGGCATCCCTCCAACAACTCCTCATAAACAATGCAGTAGTGTGGAGAGTGGGGATTCTCACAAATATTCACTCCCAGTTGAAAGACGCCATGGACTTTTTGTCAGGTGATACATATGTATGAAACAAGATATATGTCACTACCATGAATCTCCTCGATGGTATCATTCCATAGAAGCCAAGTTTTGTCTTACTTACCCCAAATTATTGTTTATCTTTCTTGTTTATGTTAAACATCCAGTGAATTATTAAAGTTTTAAAAAAGACTGATATTGACCAACATATTGTTTGATGAAGATACTTTGGTGATAAAATATATCATTATTTCGAGACTATTAGTGAAATGATTTAGTTGTGTTCAAATTATGATTTCACTTGAGTTGTATGTTTAAAGTGTTTTACTATTTATTTTGCATAAACATTTAAATTTGATTACACACATGTTAAATTGGACAAAAGAGGGACAACTCTCTTAATCTGTAGTCATTATATGGTTATGTCCCTTGATTTGAAGTTGTTGAAGAAATGTTGTTAAATCTATTACACTATTGTCGGTGTTATTTTGTGTTTTGTATTGTATAGTAAACAAAGACATTATGTAATAGTTATGTATGGTGGAATAGTTTTTGAATTGATTTATATGATCATATCTCATCATTATCATCCATATATATCAAGTGACCAACAGAAAAGACTTTTCATGTGTATCAGTGGAAGAAGTTTAGGGGGAAAAAAAGACATTTATTTCAAAAATGATTGTTCAAATTACTTTTTGAACTACAAGTTTATTAATAGTTTTAATCTGTGTTAAGCATTTTCTGAGGGTGCATACAATGCATATTACCCAAATTTAACAAGAAAGAAAAAAGGAGACAAATTTGAGTTTTGGTCATGTTTGTCATAATGATTTGCAGTTACTGTATTCTCAAAAGTGTGTGAAAACACATAGATAAATACAATTTAACAGGACATTTTCTTACACGCCACTGATTGCAGCTTTTTATCAAATATTTTAATGCATGATTATCTTATGAAGGAAAACAGTGCAAATGGAGTGTTAGCTACAGTTGTTGTAACTGTTTTCCTGATAGATTTAAAACACTTCATTCCCATCTTTTTTTGTTTTGATTCACTGTTAGTCTCTGTTTTAATGCGGCAGTTGATCTGCAAATGAGAAAAATTCCTGTTATTAATTGGAAAATGAGCATTCATGTTAAAGTTGTCATAGACGCCAGAAAGGACATTTGGTATCTGTTGAAGTTATAGTTTTGTTTAATACCAAATCAATCTTTTATTAACAGATTTATATATCCAATAAATTGTACAAATGTCTGAAATCACATGAAATAGAATCTCCTTGTCTAGGTATCTTTTTACTACTTTTGTCTTGCAGTCAAACCTTGTAAAAGTTTGACCTCTTTATCATACAGGTTATATTGCTTTACCAATAGTTTGTTTAATCTTAGAGAAGTTTTTATCTTGGTACTTCAATATTCTCCAATTAAATTTAAACAATTACCTTGCTAACTTGAAGGAAATTTGTATATCATTACAAATGTGATCTAGAAATGAGTCCTAGCCGTGTACATTTTTAAATATGAACATGGCCTAAATCTTAATCAGCAACATTAAGACCAGTTTAGTCAAAATTGTTAGCAACAACCAGACCTGTTAGGTCCTGGAGAAATCAACAGTTTGCTGCAATTTAATAGCTGAAGGATTAAGAAGCCTACGTCAGCCTGACAGATGTTAGTTTGGACAACATTGCCAGTGATACCTAATTATATAGCATCTTTGAGTCCCATATGACAAAATAGATTTGACTTCTAACTTTCCTTTTGTTTTAATCACAATTTGAACTTTATTCTTTCCTCATGTGCTGACTTATGATTACAATGTAATGTCAAATTATCATCTAATTGTCATCAATTTGAAATAAATTACCATTTCTCTGTCAAATGTAGATTTATTTCTTTTTCTTTTCTGACCCATTTGCAGTTTTTATGGAAGCTGTCAGCTTACCAAATCCTAGTTTGTAAAGTCTGAATATCAGAGTACTGACTCTCCGTTGGCCTCGTGTATAGGAGGAGTAAGTCACACAGAAGAACCGCAACGGTGTGGGTGGTTTTTACAAGTTGTCCTCCCAGTTTCTGCTGTTATGAGTAAAAAGCAGAGAAAAATGGATATTCTGATGTCATATGACTGAAATAACCAAAAAAATGAACAAAGTTAATTTCTCTTAAACTGTGTTTTAGTTGTTCATTGCAAAGAAAACAAATAATGCATTCTTTAGGCTTTAACAATCTTTACAAATACTTAGATTACAGGAACGTTTGAAAACATTTCTCGTGAGTGTGCCCTCAATTTTAAATATTTAATGTGTGGGGAAATTTCACTGCATAGTCCAACCAGACGTCAACGTGGTGAGCACATTATGTTATAATTATTGGTACACAACTGAATCCAATATTTAAGAGTTATTATATCGTTTGGTTCTGTATGGACGAGTTCTGGCGCTTCCTTCTTGTGACGGAGTGTGTTCATTGGATAATACACCCAAGTGTACCATAATTGTCTGTTATCTTCTGCCCTGTATATTCTGAATTATATCCGGATATTTTGACCTATTATTAATGAGATGAGAAAATCCTAATTCATACCTCTTCATCTGAATCTGTTTTTCCAATTCTCCAAAGTGGAAAGTAACACCAAACCAGTCTTTATGGGGACTGGAAAATCGACAGAATCCTTAGATTTCCATAATAGTTTTATGGTTACCAGCTATGTTACAATTTCACCGTTTGAGGATTCATTTGGTGTATTTATAATACTTCTGGTGAGTTTACACATTTAACAGCACTTTGTATACCAAGTAAATGGTCAGTGTTTTTTCTAGAAATGTCTGTAGGTTACCCGTAACACGACTCCAGATTAAGATCTGTTCAGAAACGTGCCTGTGAGCAAGAACATCTAGTTGAACTGATCTACATCCCTGTGACAGTGTGAGTGCTTTTCAGAAATATAATACAATTTACACACTGCTATTTCTTTAGCTCCAAACGGGTTGTACCATTGTATGACTTAAAGTCAAATGCCACACACGAGCTTTCAGTTAAAATACTTTTTTGACTTGCGTTGCCATTTTTGCATTTACCTTAAAAAAATTGACTTGCAGTTCAATATAAATTTGGAAACAATTACATTGGATGAAAACTATGTTCGTTTTTCTAACGCACATGATTGTTGTTAAACTCTGCCCGGACTCCTTGGACAGGGCCTGTATTGACCAACATGCCATGCTCCCAGCTTTCTTATACTCTTTTCTCCTATGAAAGGTGTGTGTCAGATGTATTTAGTATACTATAATATGCCAAATTACACACACAATCATATCCCCAAATAGATAGTATTGATAACAATTTGGATAAGTTCGATTTTTTTAAATATAGCAGTTTGTGTATAGTTCATACAGTATACTGATAACAGTTTTTATCAGTTTCATTAAAAAAGCAAAACTAACTTTGTCTCCAGGGCAGATTTCATTGCACTTGACTAAATTTTCTCCCTGGGCTGTGTCGCATGTGTACAATATGTGTTATGGGTCGTGTATTAGCACAATCAGCCCTGGCTATGTATATGTTGCCAAGCTAAACTCTCGGCTAATACTCCTTTCATTTTCGAGCATTCAATGCAGTGATTTACTTTTGTTACTGAATATATTATGAGGTCGCTAATCTGGATTTTTTGTCATGAGAACAAACTGAGGCTGATTTTGTAGATCGTTAAATCGAATTAGTATATCTTTTTTATTTTTATTTTTATTTTGGTCATCTAGTTTCTCCGGTCTTTTTCATAATTAGGTATATTAGTTATATGTCAATCGGTGTTTTGATATAGTTAATACAACCATAATTTTATGTAAATTCTATATATGAACCAAAAGTGTGCAATTAGGTTATTGTTAATATTATCACAACCTATTATTTTATGTTATAGCCGTAATAGGTCAAGAATTTCCAGACATGATTAATCGATCATTCAGTAAGGAGCTCTCTAACAATACATTCGGAATGTCTTTTGTCCGTTCCAGTCTGCTATAAATGTCATTATGTTCTCCATTCAATTCAGTTTTCTTACCTCATCTGTTGTAAAAATCCTGATTGTCTACTTTGTTCTTGCTTTACCAATTTGGATTTAAAACACGAAGGGATATTTTGGTTGCGGAAGCCTAGATACATGCCTCGGCTAAATTTGGTGAATTCATGAATTGACATCCCATCCATATTCTCCTTCGTTAGATACAGAGTTCTGTATCTCTGGTAGTTTATCATATCATGTAGCCTTCTCTAGTTAACCTGGTGGTAGATGCGGAGTTCTGTATCTCTGGTAGTCTATCATATCATGTAGCCCTACCGCCTTCGTCAGTCTAGATGCACATTCCATCAAGACCAAATTAACAGTTAGCCAGTATTTGTGGGGTCTGTAAACGTATGGGTGCGTCCGTTATAACACTTTCTCCGTTTCATGAGAGACTTTTTAAATGAAATAACCATAAATCACTTAACATGTTTTAGTGACATTTAGAAGCATTAACATAACACGATTCTATGGATTTATAAATAGAGAACTGAAATCTTGCCCGATAATAAATATAGAAAAATAAATCTTGACCGAGAATGTCATAAAACATTTGTACAATTACAGATAGCCAAGCATGCTAACATCTAGAATTCAGTGAGGAGACTTAAACTTGCTGACAGTTACTTCGCAGGTGATTTCCATCAGATATTGATTAGGGGCTCCGTCGAAAGAATGAAATTAGCCAAAACAAACTAGAAGCAAGCAAACATACAAAAATCATCTAAAATGTTTGTGATGAAACCATACAAAAGTGTTCTTTTTCTGTGACGAACAGCAAGAGCAATTTAACATAATACAAAAGGGGCTAAATAAAATGGAATAAATATCCGTAGTCGTCAATAAAACCTTAAACATGAACAACACATGTCCCGGCTGTTGTACATTTATAAATGAGGACTTGTTTTCACATCCACTAATCACTGTCTATTAAAATATGTACTTTCAACATATATACATAGCATCAAAGTTCCATACGTTGATATGACACCATCCCTGGTAACTGTACGGATTTCAGGATGATGGGCCAGCAGAGGTACATGGGGAATGACTGTTTGAGCGATTATTGGCTGATATAGAACTGTTTGTAAACAAACTCTGTTTGGGTGAGTTTGATGTGCTATATGAAAGCAACCTGTATTGGATGATTGTATTAGTTCCATTGGTCCGTTTGAAAGTATTCGTAACGGTATATGTTCGCCGATTGGCTCTGAATTGCATTGGTTTACCAAGATTGTTCTCGGCCCAAACCCGATATATCTCAAATAGATTCTACAGATAGATTCCCAGTAGGGGGGTTCACTGAGCGGGCTACAAGTATCAGCGATTCCTGGGAGACCAGAAGTAACAGATCCTGGCTTCTAAAATCAATAGAGTGGTAACTGGATAATAGAGAAATAATAGCCAGTGGGATTTGTGTGCCGGATGATGTGGCTGCCGGGTAATTACAGGCTTCACTCATTGTAACATTCTTTGAATGTGACCAATAACTTCTCACATTCTGTACACAATAAAGTGAAAGGAGTTAGTATAACCTGTTGTTAGCTTTTACAATGTCCTTTATATATAGACAAATATATTTTTGTGCCTTGTTGAATCGTAGGAAGTAACTCTTTAGTTCATAACTTTCTCACATGTAATTATTGAATATGAACACGGATTCTGTGGTTAATTTGCGGATGATTTGCACTTGATTCGCTAACATTTGCTTACCTATGATACAATTTTAGATATATGTGCATTATCAATTTAACTTATAACTACAACAGCAGATGAGCCAACTGGAACTTAACTTGGATACTTTTCGGATTTAATGCATTTTATTTGACTGTGCGGCATTTGTCAGATGAGCTATTGTAAATTGAGTGTGTTATTTGAATAGAAATCAAAACGCAATCGAACCGTTATGCAAACTCTTATAACCGGCGAAGAATGGTTACGTCCGGAAATCTGGGGGTAGACAGTTGGGGCACAATACCCATTTAGAAGTGAATATACATGGCTCCTTGTAAAATACAAAAACAACATTTAGATGTATTCACATTATAGGCCCACGTGTCCGATATTACATATATGTCCTGTTAAAGAGATAATTCACAACGATAGCTGTAGGAATGTAGTGTCGCTATTTTCTGTGCAATAATATCTCATTATAGGCCTACGTGTCCTCCATCTTCTGGGATGTACAAGAGATAAAAAAAATGGAATCTGAAAATATTAGCCTGAAAAAAATGCTTAAATATAAATAGAGACAGACTCTGGGTTACATTAATAATTACTATACTGTTGAAGATAACATTGATAACATTGGGAACCGGAAAATAATTGCCGGAAGAAAAAACTTGAATATAAATAGAGACAGACTCTGGGTTACATTAATAATTACTATACTGTTGAAGATAACATTGATAACATTGGGAAC
>JAVFBW010160486.1:0-11679 GCA_034783835.1 Mopalia ciliata
CCTTCCGGTTTTCCACCGTAATAAGGCGGTGTGAAGTGGACAATCCGTCATCATATAAGTGAAATATCCTTGAGAACGAGGTTAAACTCCAATCAAACAAACAAACAAAACCAAACGTTTTAGGACGGCTCAAGTTCGTATCTTTGTTGACTGCATACACAATTATACAATCTCCAACGAAATACTTTTTCGCATCAGTTGGCTTTTAAAAAGCCCAAGTAAGCGGATATTTTATTATATTTAGTATATCTTTCAAAAACCCTTAAAGAATTTACAAATTGCAATGAAATTTTAGATATATGGGCAGCTACATTTAACACATGCAGATTAAGGACGTTTGTTTTGTTATTGCCCAGTTGCTGTAACTAACAGCAATTACGGATTCTTTTCTGACGTTATTCGGTTATTTCTGTATGTATATACGACCGGGTTTTAATACAAACTACATTTTGTTCATTGGGCTATAATATTGCATAATCTGTGGATATCCTATTACGTGCTGGTTTAATGATGTAAGGTTTCTGATTAGTTATTGATTGGTGTTTAAAGCAGTGGTCGATGCTGCTTTGCTTTAGTAATGGAGTACGATCGCCCGGATTGTAAGTGCATATCTGATAGTAAATCAAATACATGTATGTAATTGTCAAATTTACTGGATTTTTTTCGTAACACGTACTCTATCTACAATGATAAAAAAGAAGTAAAAAAATAAAATATAATATTTTTAAAAATATAGACAAATTAGTTTTTTGTTAAATTTTGATTTCTTCATTCGATTGTTTCAGATGGGTTGACCGTGTGTTTGTTACACACTATAGATACATTTTGTCAATAACGTATTTTATTTAGGCTACTCTCCAACTTACCGGGCCAGTTTAGGTTCCTATACCGAATTCATCAGACACTAGATAGAGTTTTGCATCCCATTTTGGATTGATTTTATCACAAACTTGAAGTGAAAATAGGAAGTATTTACTTCAGTTTGGGCGCATAATATTTTGGACATACGTTTTTCAGTAATTAAAACTACCGGTAGAAAATCCTGCTTACAAGCCAGATGGCCGTGTAATAGTCGATGGGTTTTATGGAAACGTACAAACCGCATGCAAGACATCGACGGGCTTCTGTATCTGCTAGACTCAATGTAGGTCCCGTGTTTGCACCTCGTATAGAAGTGACAACAGACGTACACGAACTTGTCCGACCTGACATCAACAGCAACCTACCTCTCATCCGAAATTAATATTTTATCAATATACTTTTAGCTACTTACCTCACTTTAAACGACTATGAGTTTTTAATTAACTATCCTACGTCTTGTTCAAGGCAAAAAATAAACAATTTTGCGAGATTTCACGCCACAATTTAACTTTGGTGGACAGTTCTCTAATCTGCAAGTAGCCGTTATCCCGCCATTATTCAACGCCGTTTGTCTGAACATCGCATCTGTGCTGTTGCAATATGTAATATATTCACATGAATAGACATGACGAATGTTCGTTTTATAAATCGTTTTGACCACACCGGTTCGATGTAGCGGAGTAAATTGAAGTAGGAGGCCCGAAATAATATATTAAAGCGCTATACTGCCAGACGCCGATTGGGCGGCCTACCGTACGATATGTAGGATATGTACCCTTACAGGCTGAACGTCCGCACAAGCTATTGCATGTACGTCTCCACTAAACTGGCAGAAAACGTCCGCTGGTCAAAACGCCCGTTGCCCAAAACGTCCGCTGATCAAATCTTACTAGGTCCAAAACATCTACTATTATAAAACACATACTAAATAATAATAGTACATCCGCTTGTAAATCTTGCACGCTGAGTAACGGCTAACGACTGATGCGCATTTTAGAGAAGCAAGACTTATTAACTAAACTCATGAGAGACGTCAGAGTAGGTACAGATTAAAAAAAAGAAATAAAAAATAAAATAAAAAGACTAGCAAGTAGTGCGATGTACCTGGAGCTAATATAAATATATTAGCCCCAGTAGGTATGTATAATAGATTGTCTTTGTGTAATTTTATGTTTGCTAAAAGTTTACCCATCAGTATTTGGGATTATTAAGTTATAATATCACATAATATGCTATTTAACATAAATTTTGTTAGTTAGTTTTGAATATTTGTTTCTTGACACATTTTCAGGGGAAAAAACAGAAACTCCAGAAATAAATAAAATGAACACACTATGGATCACACTATTTTGTTTATATAAAAGCATGAAAACCCAACAAAAACATCTCTAGTCCTCACTAACAATAATCAGATAAATTACCAGGTTAAGTCTCAACATGTGTACATAGTGGACATTTTGGTTAGCATCAGTACATGTACATTTAGATGCCTATACATATTTTATTAAATTGTGATTACAGTCCTAACATAGATAATGGCTGAGCAGCGTTTGGACAGTATATCAGAGCAGGTATACCAGAGAAGATTCAGGGTGGGCGCAGATGAATTTAGTATCAATCAAAAATGTAGCATATTAACTGACCATTTTTGCATTTGTCTTTCCGCAAATGTTTTTTTTATTTTCATTTTGAATATAAGTTACTGTATAAGTTTTCATATTTCTTTAAATTTTTTTTCTTTTGCACTTAATATGTAAATAGCCTTCATGGTAAGAGAAATTCTGCATAGGCCTATTTAAATGTATTTTAGGGTTATGCCAATGAGTTATGTATGAATTATTGTCATTACCACTGTACCATAGGTCACATACTGTCATAAGGAGAACTCGCTTTACTTTATGCTTGATAGTGGGGATAGTTTACACTGATGAAATTGAAAATGTCCTGGCATGTAGTGGCACTGTAGGTATAGATGGAAATACCTGTTTAAACTGGTTATACAAGTAAAGTAACAGATAGAATATAGCTTGAAAAATAAAAAAAATTTAAACATAAGACCATCTTGCCTCTCCCCTGAAGAAAAGTCACTTCGTGGGTATTTCTCTCTTATGTTAAACAATTGAAATGTTTGTCCTTCCGTCCATCTTTCTATCCATCTTTCTGTCCTTCCATCCATCACAAATGTTTGTGTATTTGCTTGCTTGAAGACAAACAAATAAATCAAACTTGGTATGTAGCTTTCTCCTGTTAAGACAGCAGAAGAGATTGCATTTGACCAAATTAGGTAAAACAAAATGGCCGTTATTGCCTAATTTAACAATATTCATACCTGGATGTGTTGTGAACATGATAAGTACTTTGGGATAACTTAAGTAGGGAAAGCTGACTTGACCAGAGTTATGAGTATTTTTTTCAAAATTTTGAAATCAAATAGATATTTGAGATTAATTTGCAAGACAGTCTGTGTTATTTAAATTTTCCATTATCAAATACATGGATGCTATACCACAGGCTCACCTTTCCTTGAGAAGATGATTTCTCAAGTAGTAGGGGCAAAGATCTTGAGTTTACCTGTCCATCGCAGTATCCACGTTATCCATAGATATGTTAATTTTTATGAGGTGTAAACAGGATTTTATGTAACTTCATATTCCCTAGAATACATGGGTGTTTTTTGTACTGGGTTAACACTAATAGTAAGAGCCAACAAACAATACATTTGACCTTCATCTGCATGTTGTCAACAATAACGTCATGACTTGCCACATTCTCAAAGATAACATAACAACTTGCCACATTCTCAAAGATTACAGCCCGACTTACCACATTCTCACGATAATGCACATGTAATGTTCTCAATGATAACTCATGACTTTGGTGCATTGTCAAAGATAACAGCACAACTTGCCACATTCTCAAAGATAACAGCACAACTTGCCACATTCTCAAAGATAACAGCACGACTTTGCTGCTTTCTTAACAACAGCTTGACTTTGCACAGTTCTCAACAATTACAGCTTGACATTGTTCAGGTCTCAATGATAACCGTATGACATTGTAATGTTCTCACAATAAGGACATGACAATGTAATGTTCTCACAATAACGACACAACATTTTAGTGTTCCCACAATAAGGGCACGAAATTGTAATGTTCTCACAATAATGGCATGACATTGTAATGTTCTCACAATAAGGCCATGAAAACGTAATGTTCTCACAATGAGGGCACAACATTATAATGTTCTCACAATAAGGGTATGCCAATGTAATGTTCACAATGAGGGCACAACATTGTAATGTTCTCACAATAACGACACTACATTGCAATGTTCTCACAATAATGCCACTACATTGCAATGTTCTCACAATAACAGCATGAAATTGTAATATTCTCACAATAAAGGGAATGGTATTGTAATGTTTTCAAGGATTACATCACAGCTTTTCAGTGTTCTTAATGACAACTGCACCACCTGCTTCAAGAGACACACAAACATTCCATAAGCCAAAATAATTGTGAGGCTATGCAGCACTCTGGACACAATGTCCTGCCTTAGATATCTGTATGATTAACACTACACTCGCTCTGATTTATCTGTTATGTAATTATTATACTTTATCATGAAGACTGCAGCTAAATCCTGTCACAGGAAGATCTATTGTATGAAGCTATGTCATGGGAATGTAAGAAAATGTCACAAGATGACTATTTAGATTTATAGAAGTTATAATTAAACAGGTGCTGTTTAAAATCAAGCCTGGTGTGCTTGGGGAAATGAATTTCAGCCTGGTATAAATGAAGCAGGTAGATGGCACCCCTTCCTCTTATTTATATACAAGTTCTATTGAGAATTTGTTTGTTAAAAATAATTTATTCTGAGTTTTGTTTCAAATTTAACTTATTGTCATTTCTAATATAATATTGTGGACTATTTTCTATTTAATTAGGGAGAACATACAATGACCTGAATCAGTACCACATATTTCCCTGGGTGTTGGTGAATTATGACACCGAGGAGCTGGACCTTAGTCAGCCCAGTAACTACAGAGACTTGTCAAAGGTAAGGCCAAGTGCCACCCTGTTTGTCCTTTAACTCAGTCAGCGAAATTGAATAGTTCATTGTTATTGCATGAAAGCTGACTGTTGTATTGAGAACAAAACCTTACATCATTTTCTAAATATGACTGGCTAAACGGGTTATTTGTGTGTGTGTGTACATGTATGTGTACAGATTTCTGGAGGATTTCAGACATTTTGATACATTTGCCATCATGTGTAAAACTAAAGCTATTAAACTCTTACAACTGAAGAGTTGGAAAAATCAGGCAAAAATAACCCTGGTCCTTCTCAGTTTTCTCCATAGCTTATATGAAAGTCAGTTACTATGTAGAAAATACCACTGTTTGTTGAAAAAACAAAATGCCATTTTCTTAAACACTAAAATTCCAAGCAGAGAGATAAATTTGAAATGTGACAGGAAGTTCATCATAAATCATTGGTAAATGGCAGATGTTATCTTATCTACAAGTTGTGCGCATTTTCCAAGAACATTGTCTAGACCAGCAAGCAACATGCCTGTCAGAGTTCTCTCCCATGTCTACATTATCACTTAGCACTGCTTCTTTAAGAAACTTGATATATTTTATGCCCACAGCATAATATAACCAGGGGCAAATAGTTTTACCTGTTTACATACGTCCGTTGGGCCAATGTGTCATTCCGCTGTTATTCTGATCTCTAGATGTTTGTTTACAAAGTTCAGATAAAGTTTACCTTTCTTTCCTTTGTTTATATAATACCGTTTTGTATCCAGAGTGACCTCACTAGTATCAATCATTACCAGTAATTTAAAGGGTATTCTTTTTCCCCATATCTATTTTACAGAGAAGTTTAATACAAAATTATTGTTTTAGCTTTTGGTAAATAATCTTTTTTAAAGAATTGAAGATCAGACTTACATTTGGGGATCATAGTTTAAGAAAAAGAGCCCTTATTTGCTACGCTGCTCTGTAGATATACTACTTCATGTTAGCTTATATCACAAGAATTTAAATTTTCTATTGGGAATATTCCATTGACCTTTTGAAACACAGTCACATGAACCAAGGAAACTTTATCTACATGTACATAGATAAATCTTGAAGGTTTATTTTCAATGATTTGTTATGACTGTAAACAAAATTCAGAGGGCAGGGGCGACTGTTCAGACATATTTCTGGATCTGTTGTAGATGTGGATGGCTCCATTTGTATTTCCATTGCGAAATCTCTGCTTTACACATGATATTTATATCTCAACATTTGAACATATTTGATCTCAAAATATGAATTCATTCCCAAAAGCAGATTCCCTGGTTCTTACCTTTTCTATCATATCTCATTAGCATGTTGAATGACCTTTACCCTCTGACCTGCAGCCAATTGGTGCCCTGAACCCTGCTCGTAAAGCCTTCTTCGAGGAGCGTTATTCCACCTGGGAGCATGATCAGATCCCGCCATTTCATTACGGTACCCACTACTCTACATCTGCCTTCACCCTCAACTGGCTCATTAGGATGGTAAGTTATCTCCCCTTTCATAAACTTCATAGCTTCCTGGCTATCTCGGTTTAAGCATTTAACAAATATTTTCACAAATATTTGACACTGCACATGGAAAATAATTGTGTCAGGTAAGGATACATTATGGTGCAATCATGATCTCAAATATATTTGCTCTAAGCTGAATGTCTGTCATTTATAGAATAAAAGAAAGACATATTACGTTTGTTAAGTAATAAATTCAGTGATAGAGATTTACCAGTTTCATTATGAACCCACCATACACTCTCCGTGATCCAGTGCACCCTTATTTTATAAGTTAAACTGTTTGAGAGCTCCCGGTAAGCTTCTAAAACCAAAAGTATGATCAGTATTATTAATGACATTTTTTGCTCCTTCTTGACTTAGGAGCCATTTACATCGATATTTCTGAACTTTCAAGGAGGGAAGTTTGATCATGCTAACAGAACATTCTTTAGTGTCAGCCAGGCCTGGAAGAACTCTCAGAGAGATACTTCAGATGTGAAGGTACCTGCTACCACAGAATAAAACTTCTGGGCTAATGTTAAATTTACTTATCATTGATAATTCAATTATCTCATAACCTGTAAAATGTTTTTGGGTTAAATGAGATTTCACCTTCATAAAAATTTTGATTCAAAGTATAATGTTGAATCCTAATCAAATAAAAAATCAAACAGTCATATGTGAGACATAATAAAACAAAACAGGCTGATTTGATAATAATCTAAACTACTTATAAGTCATCATTCAATGGAGACTAACACACTAAAGTCTTGCTGTACATTTATTCATTAAATTCCCAGTTTTTTTCCTCTCAATAATTGACTGAGGATTTGATACTTGACAATTATTATACATACCTGAGATGTTTTTAAAGCTCCAATTCTTTAAAATATTCTGTGCTTTAATGACAGATGTGTCCTTTACTTATTTAATATTCCCTTTGCAGGAGTTGATACCTGAGTTTTTCTACCTACCTGAGATGTTTAAGAACATGAACTGTTACACATTAGGTAAAAGCGAGGAAGGAGAAACGGTGGAAGATGTTCAGCTACCTGCCTGGGCTAAATCACCTGAGGACTTCATCCGCATCAGTAGAATGGTCAGTTAAAACAATTCTGTAGACGGGTTCAATATAATATCTGATGTTAATGCAGTGTCAACAGTGTGGGGCAAAATACCATAGGGTGACTGTTTTCAGGCTTATTCCTGCCAAAATACATTTGTTTAAGATCCCAAGTCTTCTCATGTTGGTCCCAAAATAAAGTAAAATCTATTTTGGAATCTAAGCTGTCAGGTCAAAGTGCAAAGTGTGACATTGTTGGTCTTTAGTAAATAATATTAGGTGTTTTTCAATGGCACCCTGGGATTTATATCAATTATCTTTTAATGGAAATTCACTCAAAAAAAGTTATATCATTATTTTCACTCCGATATTACTATCACTGATAACAAAACAGTGGTAAACTGGTTTATTCTGTATCTGTATGTATATAGTTTATCAGAGTACTTTACTGACTGAGTGCTTTGTTTGTCTAGGACCTGGAATCAGAATTTGTATACAAATGTGTATATAGTTATTGCGGTATTTAGTATCTGATTAGAGTATTAACTGATTGCTTTGTTTGTCTAGGCCCTGGAATCAGAATTTTGTATACAAAGGTGTATATACTTATTGTGGTATTTAGTATCTGATTAGAGTAATAACTGATTGCTTTGTTTGTCTAGGCCCTGGAATCAGAATTTGTATGTAAAGGTGTATATAGTTGTTGTGATTAAAGTATCTGAGTATTAACTGATTGCTTTTTTGTCTAGGCCCTGGAATCAGAATTTGTGTCCTGTCAGCTTCATCACTGGATTGATCTGATTTTTGGTTACAAACAAAGAGGTAAATAAATTTATAATTATGTGATTAATATAAGCATTTGGTCTGATTTTTCAACAAATCAATCTTATAATAATTACTAATATACCAGTTTTGTCTGATTTTACAATACCAGTCTCACCTGTGATGAGCTATACAATTCAGTTACACCTATTTTTAGTTTTTATTGTTTAAATATTGGAAAAAAAGTTTAGCTAATAACATTTATGATATTTTTAAGTAGTTTATACAAAACAAATGATCAACTAAGGGATTTGTGAACTTCACAGCTATCAGTAGCATTGGCTGTATCTTTCTGCCTTTTATTGAACAGGTCCCGAGGCAGTGAGAGCTACTAATGTGTTTTACTACCTGACTTACGAGGGCAGTGTCAATCTAGAATCTTTGACAGATCCCGTAATGAAAGAGGTAAATCTCATATATTTAAGTTACCAACATACCCTTGTATGGGTGAAATTGATATCACATTAAGCAGGTGCAAATAACTTGTACTTCAGTATGGAAGCTATACAAGAGTACGTATTGTCACAGTGTGGATTTTGACCCCATGTTAAATGAGGAGCAGCTGTTACCTGGAATTGGTTGGGATTTTTTTTTTTTGCATAAATTTGATGTAAGAAATATGAAAATCAAGACCGTACTATTATTGCATTGCTGTGTGAAATGTATGAAAGATTACATATAAGAGCCAGTTTTGTTCTATGATTTAAACATATTGTAAAACTTGCTTATGCTCCTTGAATTTTGTTGATTTCAGGCTATAGAAAACCAGATCCGTAGTTTTGGTCAAACTCCGTCCCAGCTATTAACTGAACCCCACCCACCTCGTAGTTCTGTCATGCATCTGGTGAGTAAAGGGACATAACTCTTTATACTATCATGTACGGGCATGAGCAACAGTCAGATCTAAGTACATGGTTAGGCTACATGAAAGTATTATTAACTTTAAATTTAAGTATCAAGTAATTTTACATTAGTCAGTTGTATTCTATTTTAATTACAATTAGAGGACTAAAGAATCAAGTAATTTTACATTACTCAGTAGTATTCAATTTCTACTACAATTAGAGGATTTAAAGTATCAAGTAATTTAACATTGCTCAGTAGTGTTAAATTTACATAGCAATTAGGGGATTTTACCAGGTAATTTGGCATTACTCGTTGGTATTGAATTTAAATGGTAATATTAGAGGACTTGAAGTATAGGGTAATTTAACATTACTCAGTGGTATTAAACTTAAATAGCAATTATAGGACTTAAAAGTATCAATTAATTTAACATAACTTAGTAATATGGAATTTAATTTGCAATTAGAGGGCTTTACCAGGTAATTTTACATTACTGATCAGTATCAAATTAGAATTGCTAAGAGGACTTGAGGTATTTTGTATACCTTAGATCTTGGCATATTTTTGATAGTTTTCCAGACTACATACCATTGTATAGAGGAGTATATATTCATACAGCTAGACACAATCACTATTTTCATACCAGTTGATGAACTAAAATTTTCTTGATAACATTTATTAATCAAGATGTATATGTTATTCCCATTCCATTTCAACTTACAGCTGACTCAGCAACATCGCAAGAGACGGAGTATAATTAATAAGGTCTTACAATCATTACAATTTGTTGTTTGGGGTCAAGGGAGATTTTCTGTTACATTTTGTATTTGTTTTCTTATATACTCTCTAACCCCCACACCTCCGTTCGGTTCTCTTGACCCAAAGCATTTGCAGCTCCAAAAGTTAAAGTGCTGTTCAAAAGACTAAGAATTGTAAAACTTAATATATATTTACCGTTTCTGTGTTTGTCAGTTTTATTTGCCAGGGAAAGTGGTTACAATGGTTAGGCTTATTTCTCTGCTACCCCTTTTTCATAAAAAGTGTCAACCAGCTTTTGGCTTCCCCTGTTGAATATTTGAGCATTTGGGATGCAAACATGCAATGTCGTTGAAATTTGCCTTCTGTAAAAAACATTCTTATCTCTTGGCAATACGGATTCTCTTGAAGAAATCGTAATCTCATGAAAATTTGACTTCCCTCCTACAGCCAACCAGACAAAGTGCAATGGAGCTGCAATTTTCATAATTTGTCTTCATATCAAAAAATAATCTTGATAAATGAAATCTGATTTTAAATAAAAATAAAAAAAATCACTGTAATAGCTTCAAATTCATAAATATCCTATGAGACGTTTTTTTTCTTCAAAGTTATCATGGAAGTTTATACTCAACCGTCAAAAAGGATAATGACTTCATGGAAATTTTGTTTTCAATGAAAGGATCGTAACTTCATTCCCTCATAAAACATCCAATTATCATGGCAATTTGGCTTTGATCAAAACACTGTAAAACTAATTTCCTAGTGACTTCTGCTCTGTACAAGGTCTTTAAAACCCTGTTGACCTGTTTCAGTCACCATTATTGAGAAATAAGTAGACTTTGTAGACACCCCCTTTTAAAGGTGACCATCAAGTCAGACATCTTGGCAAGTTCAGTTCATGAAAAAAATATACAGTCTGTAACTGTATAAGGCTACATACTCTTTGCCTGTTATGTACTTTAAACTGTTTAAAAAAAACGTGTTCAATATCTAATTGAAACTTTAAAAAAATATTTTTATTGGACGTCTTCACTGAAGAATTCGTCCAACTTTTGTTTTCTTTTGTCACTTCCTTATCCCTCCAAAAGTGTTTATTATAGGTGGGTGGGTGATTATTTTGGTGAATAAATTTCATTTATTTATCAGATTTATTTGCATTTTGCTTCCTTATTTCTCCATTATTTTGTTATTGGGAAAGGCTTGTTTTGTTTGCCATTTTTCAGGTTGTGGAGAATTGTTAAAAATAAATTAATGAATAAGTAATAAATTCAGTGATTTTTCCCTGATTTGAATGCATTTCTGAAGACATTGGAAGTAGTAGTTTAACTCGATCAAATTTGCGTAAAAAACAGTAGAAGTTCTTTTGCTTGTTTTTCCTCAGTAACTGTGTTTGCTGTCAGTCGTTAATAACTCTAAAAGCCTCTGTGTACTGAAATCAACTCTTTGCATATGGCTTGTATGAATAAGAGGAGAATGCCATGGCAAAGTTTGCAGGAAGAGTTTGCAGTTTTAATGTTTTAACACTTCTTGAATCTCAGTTTGAATTTTGAACCAAATATTTTCTGATATAGAAGAAAAGGCGCTGAGATATTAAAAGAAATTTTTATGTGTGAAAATAAATAAGGATGATATTTCAACTACCATATACAAAATGCGGATATGCATGTAGATTCAATGAAACTGTGAAGGCTTTAGTGTGACATCACCCAGTATTGGGGTACATGTCTAAAACATATCACAGTGAAGGCTTTAGTGTGAC
>JAVFBW010160497.1:0-11679 GCA_034783835.1 Mopalia ciliata
CGTAAGTATAGTGATTCTTGAATATAACCTCCAAAAACCACATCCAAAACAGCATTTATCAAAGGACAAGGATAAACTATGATGGCAATCCACCCACGACAGGAGGGGGAATTTATTTGGGTTTTTTCCTATATAATGCAGTGTTTTGGGCAATTTTTGTGAAAATTGTTGTACTGTTGATCAAAGATTTTGTCGTTTGGAAATAAATTTGTGGTTTAGTCTGTCTTACAGTTCTGTGGTCTTCAATTTGCAATTATTTTGTCTTTTTCTGAATCAAAAAAATTCACAAAATATCATTATGATAGATTAATAGTCGACGTGATAATTGTGACTGCAATTTGTTTTGCCCGAAGATAATGTTTTGCGTTACAAAATATTAAAAAAAATATAGGAACTATTACAGAGCTTCTTACAGCTTTTAATTGTTGGATAAATGAAGAGAGAAAAATTGGCTTGTCTCCATCGCGATTCGAACCCGGTACAGCTTTTCATATAAAAATCAGTGTCTTCATTATGTTGGGATAAAACTTTCTTAGCTTGAATAGATTCTATACTTCAGGAAATTGTCCAAGATAAAACCGTCTGGGAATCGAACCCACGACCATCAGAGAGAGTTAGGCTCCTAATCGCCAGCAGTACATGCCGGTCACCTAGACCCCTCAGCAACCCGGCCTTCTACTAAATAGAATCTGTTCAAACTAAGAAAGTGTTATCCCAAAATAACGAAATCACTGTTAATATTCACTTTCTAAAAGACACAAAAATAAATTCATTACTCTTATGATGTTTATGTCAAAGACGAGAAGTGGTATGAATTCTAAAGTAAATAAATGTGCGACTAGACACTTTATGATACACGAGTGTTTTCAAATACAGCCGGAGTACTCACAGTTCAATCGATATATCTACACTTTCTTCCCCCTAACACAGGATTAATGAAGCTGAGTAAGAAGGCCTTAAGACAGAGCTCAGATTAACACTACTGGGCCATATAACAATAACTGTTTATCCTATAACAATCTTTAATTCGTGGAAAAAGTAGCATCAATGAATGTTATCTCTTATAAATTAAACATTTGTGATTATGGTGTTCTAGTTTGTACCAATTTAAACCCCAAAAAGGTATATTTAGTTTAGGCATTCATTATGTCGTCACCAGGCCAGTGGTTGGAGAGCTGGCCATTAGCCGATCACATAAAGTCTGGTTATTTGGCTAAAAAATACTACTTTTTGGTACATACGCTATGACAACAATCAGCAACCATCGACTGAGACCTGTATTGCCTTACACCCAGTGTCCTGCATCAAAGCAATCTCCATTTGTATTTCCAGATGAATTGATTTATTGTGTGCTGTGGTGTTTGTATGTATAGTTAAGTATAACGTAGGGCATGAATTCTAAATTCAAATAAACTGGACAAAGTTTTACTGTAACAATAATCATTAATCATAAATGCATAAATCATAATCATAAAATCTGGATGCATTCAGTGTGGATTAATTGAAAACTAATAGGAAGATTATCAAGGAGATTTGGTATGCATGCAAGCATTCCAAATAAAGATATAATTGGATAATGGTCGCCCATGGCTTACAGTGATCTTCACATTTACCTTGAACAACAATAAGTCCGAAATACATGAAAACTGTAGCATTCCAAACAGTAGTTAAATTTGTAACATCGGTGGTCCACGTGACATCTTATAATTGTGTGTCTATGAGTCGACATTCATTAAGAGACATAGCTATCAAAGAAAAGCAAACTTTGCGAAAGGGTCGAGTGGAAGATAAACTCGCCTCGGGGTGATGAAAGAAAACATCTAATGCCACAGAATCTTGGCCTAATGTTTTATCCGCTTTTCTTTCTAATCTAGACCCATTATTATCGATATATCTAAGTGTTAGGAATGCGTTCAGGCCAGTCTGCGCTGATACAGGAAAGTGCCAATTCATGTTTATTTCCGAGAAAATCAATTCTTTAATCCCCCTTTATCCTTCCCGGGGGACCCAGCTCACCAGTGTAATAACAAAATTGAAATGCTACCCGCTGCGTCCGCGTTTATTGGACTGTTGTATAAATTGTTTGTGGGATAAATGATCAATTGGGCAGCGCTAGAGAAATTAAGAAGAACGAGCCTAGTAGCGCCAAGGGATCTCCGTACAAGACTCGTCTCCATTCGTGCCAAATGGACCACCTAAGGAAGCTTGTTTGTTTCTTGTTCACAAATATGTCAACGACTCGGGAGAAATGGATACAGCTTTTATATTAGGTGAATATTTGTGAAGGGACGGTAATTACGTGGCCTGGTGATTTTGGCTGGCAAAAGAATCCTACGTCAAAGACCATTCCACAATTCATTGTCTTTCCGAATTCCTGTCCAGCTCCCCAGCGCCTGTTTTAGTAATTAGAGAGGGAGAAAATCGACGAGGGAGACCTGATCAATTCATGGTTTATCTTCCTCACAACCATTCCACAATCAACTGTTTCTCCATCTCTTATGACAGCAATTTTATTCATTTCCTTTGGCCGCTGAGGTGTCGCTTAGCTGTCCGACTTACAACATCGAGCACGATGTGTTCCAGTCGCCATTTCTTGTGAGTGTATAACCGTGTAATGAAGCGCTTAACAAGCCGAATTCAGCCTCAGTCAGATCGAAGTCATTCCAACTTATCTCGCTTAGAACAAATAATTAGATTCGCCGCCGGTTATGAACATTAAAGGCTAACGGAATTGGAAAATATTTGAGTCTCAGCCTTCTTCGGCGTATCAACGACAGAGACAATTGTTTTTCATTCAACTTGGACAGTTTTGATATGAGCGCATGACAAATAAAATTAGCGCCGATCTAATCCAATAACTAGTAAAATATTAGTCTGTTCGCATCGCGCCCCGCGGCTAAGTGGACGGTTCGCGAAATCTAGGCAGATCTGACGCCATTAAACCACAGTGGATCTATACTCGACGAGTACCCGTGAGGCAAAAACTAAACTTATGAACGAGAAGGCGCCGTGAAATTTGTCCAACGTAGAGTGTTGTATAAATATTGGACATCCCTGGCTTGTTAATTGTGGACGGTTAGCTTAATTAGTGTCAGTTCTTCAGGCGGGGCCAATAACAAGGGTACGGGGTAATCAAGTTTGCCAAGATTCATTTTCTGTCAACGACCCCAATGGGGCACTTGATTTTCCCTCCTTAGAGCACCCTAAACATCTTGAATCATGTTATCTATTCACTGTCCTACCACTGGTTAAACTCGCTTAATTCTCCCTTCAAATTAATGCAGTGTAATTCCACTAATTTTGCTAATGAAATCAACATTTATTCGCCTATTTTCACCCATTTTCTGCTGGACTGTTTTTTAGATCTGATAAGGAATTAACCGTTTCCTTTATTGCCCCCACTTCCAAACATAAAGGGGCTTAATTAAAACTAGATTAAGTGAGTGACTCTAACAAAAAACGAAATTATATGTGACCCCTATTTATATCATGTTCGAGCGGCCTATTCAGGCGATGCTTTTAGTTACAAGATGCCCTGGAGCAAATATAACCCCGGGGTATCTATCACATTCGTTTATCCACTTGGCAGATAAAAGATATCTTATAGCTATAATTTCATAACGTATCTTTAATAGCCTTAGAAGACCCTTGTGATATAAACAAATCATGTCCGTTTTCATCCGAAAGTCTTTAATTTAGTTGTCAAATAATTAAGAGTTCAAAAATTTACTTTAAATTTGATCAATTGCCAATCGTGCTTTCTACTTCCGGTATACTTAAATTGGCGTCAGAGGATAAAATGTCGGCGTCAGAGGATAAAATGTCCTTGCGTTAACTTCAGGATGGAACTGAGCAATTTGAAAGTGAACTTTTGTTAGCGTAATATATAAAGAAAACTTCAATGGATATTACCCCCAGAAACTTCGCGTTATTTTTCTTTGTTCAGACAATAGAGCCATTTTGAGTGATCTTATAGTTGCGAACTGAAGAAATCTCTGTTCCTGGCATGTCTTATGTGTATATTTATCTCAACCATTGCGTGAATTGAAAATCGTTACACTTCTGTTTGAGCTTGTTTCTATTTTGTAAAAAGCAGTTGACGTGATTCTATGGTGGTCACGATATCGCCTTATAAATATCCATACTAAATAAACAACACAAACAAACAGTCCGCCTGCAGAAGAAAACGATTATGTTTTCCAAGACGTGGTCGCGTGTGAAGAGTTGTGCTCGCGAGTTCTTACGTTCTTGATTTCCTGCGTGGTCGTGGTGCCTGCGGGAAGAATTTCAGCGCCGATCAAACGCTATCAATATTTTCCACCTTAGTTTTTGTATGAATTAGTCTGATCTGACTTACAGGTAAATATTTCAAACAATACCTATCGTCAGAATTGCGAGTATAGCGAGTTCTAACACGGAGAGTGTCTCAGCTAAACAATCTTGCTAACATGCCATAATATCGTATGTTAAGTACTTCTGGAAAGTAAACGGTGGGACCACGCCACAAAAGTGTTTACCTTTGCTTCTGTTGAAATAACAACATACGTTTTAAGCAAGGTCTCAGAAATGATGTACCAGACAGAAAATAGGCACATTTCAAAGGTCATTTGGTGTATATCTTATAATCGCTTATACGACCCTAAATTTACCTTCGAAGTTCGAGCTTACATCCCATATATAGGCCTACAGCTGGATATATATAGCCAATCGCAAATCAATTTGTTCATATAGTCAGTTATATGGTTTCACATCCGCACATAAAGCAGCATGCATTGAATGACATACTTTGAACAAAGTCAGAAACAATACTATCTACTTTGAGTATTGAGACGTTTTTTTTTACTTCTGTTAATTAAATATGTTAAAATATTTGTTTACATATCACAGAAGTATTATTAATCCCTATCCTATGTAGGTCTGGTAAATGTAACTTGAAATAAAATTCATTCATTTTTTTTAAGCGAGTGTGCGAAATTTATGATGCCAGGATAAATTGTTGAAAACCAATACTCTGAACGTTCATCTCTATGACTTTGACTGAAAGTATATGCTATGGTGCTAAGGTATACATTATTACCTTAACTTTTCTTGTTGCTCTATTTCCTCCTCAATAGTGGATCGTAGATTGATTGGTGTTTAACGCCGCTCTTGGGGCTATTTTATTACTACGGTAGATTATATTTGAAAATAAAAAAATAAAACTGATAATTCTCCCAGGATATTCATATAAGAGTTTCTCTATGTTGAATCTCAATTCCTTCTGGCTTAAGAAAGCTGTACACAATCATTGAATACGTATTATGTCTTAGCTCACCAACGCTTAAACACGTGACTAACCGAATTTGGATTTTTTTTTTTTTTTTTTTTTTTTACAGCGAACGATCCTATTTCCAGTAAATGAAACAATTGTACTATATTTCGACCTGTTCTGATAGAAATTTTTCCTGAATATTAAGAACATAACCCATGTTTTTACTGCGGACGAGAATGTCGTTGTTGGTTGTCTTTTTGGGTGATAAAACATGTGCAAGATAATTGCTTTATAGAGGCTTAGATCGAGATGGTCAACTATTAGCAGATTTGAAAGGTTACCGAACTTACTGTGTCACCCTAATACCCTCCATGTTTAGTGGTAACACCGAGCCGGTATGTCGTGACGTGTCGTATTTCGGAGTTGGCTCCTTGGACTTACCCTCTGTGCACGAATGAAGTAGCATCAAGTACAGCGAAAAATACGAAACCAAAGAACAACCAACCCTATTTTGAAACGACGAGAGCCGCTTTCTGTAAGTCGTGTCCGTTTAATGGTGAGCTCAACAGCGTTTATTTCAGACAATTTTTGCCAGGTTAATTACACAATGAAGGAAGTCAGCACTTAGGGCCTGTAGAAAATACAGAAAATCTGGTTTAATTTATTTTAGTCTATTAAGTATTGACGGAAAGTCGCCGGTATCGATATTAAAAACTATATGTCAAATATATCAAAATAATTTAATGACGGGCGGGCATCTCGACTTCTGGACGGATGCACAGGGCTGACTGGCTCTACCGATTGATTATTGATTGATTGGTCGAATGGCTGGTTGGCTCGTTGATTGATTGATTAATTGACTGATTGTTTTATGTTGATTGATTGATTTACTTTTTGATTCATTGATTGATTCATTGCCAGGCTAACTATACAATGAAGGACGTCAGCACTTAGGGCCTGTAGAAAAATAAAGAAGATCTGGTTGACATTATTTTAGTGTATTAATTATTAGTGGTAAGTCAAGATTGATTCATTGGTTATTTGATTGGTTGATCGATTGATTAATTGATTGATTTTTTGTAAAATAAATGTAGCCATTTTCAGGTTGTCTCTTTAACTTGGTGATGCGTTAATAGTTGGATGGTGTAGGGTGATAGAGCTATCAATTTCAGACACATCAATGACACCAGTAGACCCTGTATTTCTAATAGTCTATCCTATCGTGCAGCCTTATAACTACCCGAAGAGGTCGGCAGTTTGCAAAAGTGTGTGCCCTTAATGACGCCCCGTGCCCCGGGAGGTGGGTTACTGGGGTTGTCACAGACGGAGTACAGACAGGGGTAAGTCAACAGATGCCAGTGTGATAGATAATACAACTTATAGGTGAATAGAGAGTGAAAACGTGTGAGTGCACAGCGAAAAGCGAGCGGACCATATCACAATAGAACCCAGGCTGTACGGGCAATCAGAGTTTCTCAATAGATACATACCACTACAGCTCAGGGCTTTCTTAAAACTTAATAAAAAGGTACACGACTATGACAAGGTACATTAGAAACAAACTTAAGCTTAGAGAATTATTTATCTTTTAGTGTAGAGAAGCTATCATTCAATCCTTATCAAATATAATAGCTCGATAATGCGGGCTTTATCGTGTCGTTTTCACCAGAGACTCGACCTTCTATCCACCACTGTCACATGGCTGTTTACACAAAGTGAAAAGGCTTTCTATCAGGTCCGTGCTCTCCTCGGGGTTAAACATTGCTCAGCGCTGTGTTCCTTTCACTAACTGGGAGGGTAAATGAAATGTATCTATTCATACTGATTGTCACAATCTTTGGTTTTTAGTGAAAGTAACAATAAGTATAGGGTAGGGTTGTCGTATCAAGGTGGTCTGCCTGTCAGGTCTGGGTTTGTCCCCGGGAGGACTAACCACTATTTACCCATGAACCCTCTCTCTCCTTTCCCGGTGAGAGAGGAAAGGGTGTAACGGCTGACAATCCTCAAACCTGATCATATGTTTACTTAGGGTAGAAAGGTTTCATTGTGAATGGGCTTTTAGATACAGTAATATTTACCACAGAAGTTTTACGCATTCTATTATTCACGTTAATCCTCACCAGGTATTATGTTTAACTTCCTTTCGCGGGTACATAGTCACTGTTTGTTAATAGACTCAACCAAATTCTTAAACAAATTGTCAATGTTGTTACATCCCCATGCAACGTAAACCTGGCTGGAACCAATGCCATTGATAGGCGATCATAACTAAGCGTCAATTCTGGATTAATCATGAAAGCATACTTAATGGACACAGGCGTTTGGTAGCGCTGGTGCTTATCTTCGGCCGAATGTTAATGGGCATTGTAAAACACTCGCTTGTAACACGGATACATTTTTGTTGCTGTTTTTGTTGTTGTTGTATTACTCTTTCCCCTTAAACGTGGGCTGTGAAGATAATTGTCACACAGTTAACGTCAAATGATTCCAAATTACTCAGAGACAATATAATAAAGTAATAGCCATGTAATCCTTGAGCAATTAGTTGAACACGAAGAAAACACAACTGCATCTTATCTTACCGTATATCGTTCACTTCGTTTCAAACCTTTTTCTTCTTTCAATAAAGACAACTATTTCTTTGACAATGACGTCTACACACAGTGTTAACCTCAACTTAAACGGTCTTCAAATATTACCTTTGAGTCAAGAGTATCGACGAAAGAAAATGATATGACGTCAAGTTTAAATGGCCCACCGGGGCACGGCACGTGATCATTTATATACACCGATACCCTGTATTTCTATGGGTAATGTTGCTAACCTTTTGGTTTAACCGAACTCTACCATATATCTCCAATTGATAATCCTATATATAAAATAGTATAGACTAACCTTGATTTAAGCAATCTTGTTTTCTTTCTCAATTGATTGGTTATTGTTTCGCGCCACATTCAGTGGTTTAACTTGGCTGTGGCGAGAACACTTGGTCAATTTTCCGTTATTTATTTATTTTTAATTAATATTTTCGTTTTATTTTTTTCAGTTCAATTGTCAATAACTATGATAATTCCATCTAATAGCACTCCTGGCACTTAACAACACAAAGAGAAACAAAACGAACCGAAAAGGACAATTTGGATATAAAAATTGAAAATATTACAGTTAAAACTGTGCATTCAAATTAGCTAAAATGTCTCATAAAAATAAATTCATGAACGGAAAGTACAGTCATACGTGAACTACTTATGGGTTAGATCGATTCATAAAACAATCACTCGACCTATTCACGTTAAAAACAATCGATTCGCAGCAGATCAGTTTTGATCGATTTAAAATGTATTCTCGCGGTTGGCGCTAGATTTGACGGGACATGTCTGCTTAAAAGAACGTGTTACGTGTTCCCGAATGTGACGGAAAGGTGCCGACAATGTGTACGTGGGTGCATGTTTTATTCGGAATACGCTGGTGGATATTCAACGAAGAACCTAAGGTGTTTAATGATCATAATTCAATATTATTTTGTTATTCAGAGTCGGGCCTGATTTCAAAAGTTTTTGAACGCAACAACGTCGTATCTCTGTTAACTGTATATACGATTCAACGAGGTAGGTCCATGTATATTCGCATCTAGGCTGACATCGGCCTTTATAGAAAACCCACATCCATCGCCCCTTCGACGACGAATTTATTCAATAAATGCTTTATAAGACAACTCATTCCTTAAGTTGCTGAGAGATCTAAACATCCGCATTAAGTCTTGGAAAGAAATCACATTCTTCGCTAATCAAAATGACTTTTCTCTCGCCTAATTACACTTCTTAAAGTCATTACTCCGCCCTCGTGTAAACTTATTTGATTGATGATTGATTGATTGATTGATTGATTTAAGTAAAGACCGTGGGTTTATACTTTGCGGCCACAGTGGTCTCAGTCGGAATGCTCAAAGGGTTGAGTAATACGGAGAGAAAGGTTTCTGCTGGCGATATATTAAGGGCGGAGTTTTTTGTTGTCATTTTCATGCTTTTTTTTTTTTACCTTGACTTGTTCTGAACAGGTTTGGACTGTGTTCAGTTGCATCATCACCCCCATAGAAATCAGACTAGGAAAGTTACTTTACTGAAAGTCGCTTATATGACTGTTTGTTCTGGAAGGTTTGAAATTTGACAAACACTCATCTCATTGAAGCTGGGATTTGCTGAAAGTAAACCGCTAATGTTACTGACATTGAGCACTCGTGGTCTTAAAATATTTGTCTTAGCACATCGGTTCATCCGGTTAACAATATTACACACACACTATCAGTTACAACTATAGACACAAAACTTAAACCTGTTATTATAAACGAGCGAATTTTAAACGCTTTTTATCCACGATACAATGTTTTCGTTTTGAAGCTCAAAGACTCATCCGAAAGCTTTCTGGACTAAACAAGCCAACTCATGGAGGATATTTTCTAATGTAAATAACATTTTTATTGACATTTTCTCTATCTCTAATTACTGCCATCTAGATGGATACCAGGTTGTTTGATGAACGCCACCAATGAATAGATGTTGTAATTTTAACAGCCGAAACTCTCTAAACGCATTTAGTCAATTCGCTTAATAACTATTGTGTCTTGGATATTGATTATGATACAAAACGTTATCAACTTCATTTTAAACTGGCATGCAATATAGTGACATTTAAACGCCACGCACACCTCAAAGAGTTATTAAAACGTTCAATGGACAACAACAAAAAAACGCCGACATCAGCGATTTTGCACCCGATTCTAAAGGCATACGGGAGAACGAGCTGGTTAAAGCGTCGGTAAACCGTAAGGACGGCAGTGCTCCCCGAGACATAACAGCTTTAAAAAAGGCAAAACACTAAATGGATGGCAACTTCTCATTTATTACACTATATTGCCATCCATATAATGTTTTGCCTTTTTAGTTCAACTTCTAAATGCCATTCAAAGATGTTATAACAGTTTTAGCAGCGTACTATAGTAAATCATTGAGAGCGTGCACAAAGACATATTTTACTGCATCATAGCCTATGGGAAGTTTTATCTTGTAAAATATTATCTCCATGTACAATCTAGTCTATTTTCTTGATGGATTCTTTTGAATATATATATGGCCTATATATATGCAAATACATGAAGAGAGAAAAATTGCATTACCTTCACCGGGATCCGAACCCGGGCCTTTGGGTTACAGGCCCGACTCTTAACCGACTGAGTTACAGAAGCTACATGTATTTGATTAATTACAGAGATACTGACCGGGCCATACAACATCCGAAACATTATTATTTTCCCGCCAGACCTTGCCCGAGTGGCCCTGACGTTTTGTTTTGAATAACACCCGGCAGAGAATAATTAAAACACTATCGTCTGTGCCCCTCGGACTTTCCGGACCGTGACAAAAAAAGTGATCAAATCAGGCTTCAGTTTGGTCTTGTACAGATATATGCATACCTGGGCAGTAGCCCCTCGTGGTGTGGTTTACTGTATTCAATGGTCTTGCAGTTACGCATAGAAAACGTTCAATGTGATGGGTAGTTATGCTACATGAAGCTTCCTAAACGCTAGAAATAGCCGAACGATACCATGATTCGGAACTTTATTTTCACATATATAGAAAAAAATAAATGGCCCTACCTTGACTTAAACCACCTCGTTTTCTTTGTTGAACACTTTTGGGTAGATCGACACATAAAACGACCACTCGATGTCCATTTTCATGTCAAAATCAACAATTTTTTAGCAGTACCAAGCTCGCTTTAAAATGCCTTCCGCGGTAATTAGGTCATGCGGATTCAACGTTATTTAGTATTCAGAGGCAGGCCTCATTTCTAGAGTTTAGGTAGGCCTACAGCTGTACCTCGTATCTCTATATACTTTATAACTCTATATAAGATACGTATTCGCATCTATGTGTTGGGCCGTGGTTGAATGGTTAGCGTGTCGGATTACTGAACCTCTTTCAATATAACACCCACAGGTAAGAATCGCCCAGTCGCCATGAGGTAACGTGGGCAATCGCGTGGGTAGTTTTTACGACATTTTATCGCGGTTTACAACCGTATTTAGTAAGACAAAGTCAGAAGTGAACCATGATCTGTCGTCCTATAGATGAAAAGATCTGCTCTGTCGACCTGTTTTACATACCCTATAGCCCTAAAGGGCTTCTTGCCTTTCCCACTTTCTTGTTCCCATTGTATATGATGTCAGGTATCGACACAACACTTTTCACATTTCGGTTATATTTGGCACAGCATCTATGTTTAACTGTGTAGGCCTAATGTCAAATTTTCGTCAAAACAAGAAATTATGTGCATGTCGCGTGCTAAATATGGGGAATCCCTTTTCGCTTTTGGAGTGTTCGTAAGAAAATTGCCACTAAAGGCTTTAATATTACAAGATAAACTGTAAT
>JAVFBW010160508.1:0-11678 GCA_034783835.1 Mopalia ciliata
TCAACAGCTTATTTTAGATTATCAGTTTCCAGAAGAAAAGAAAGTCATTAAGGATATATTTTGTTGTATTTATTGTTTTTATTTGAACTTATCCGTATTTTATTGTTTCCTATTTCAGTCTGTCCACTTTGTTGACTAAATTCATATCTGGTCAGCTTTGCTAATGGGTTTTCTTTTGTTGATCCCGAGGGTTGCAGTTATTGTTTGGAGTTTTGTATATAATTTGTTAATTAACTTATATGGTGGTACTGCATAACCAATGTTTCATCCATTTCATTTTATTCATTCATCCATTCTTTCATGCTCACTTTTATTTTCATAACCATTTCCCACATTGTTGATTCCCATTCATTCATCCATCCATCCATATTTGACACATTCATTCATTCCCATTTTGTTCATTCATTCATTCCCATTTAACTACAGCTTACCATTGCTCTGTTAAATAAGACGTTTGGACAATTTCATGGATTTTATGAACATTCTCAAGAGATATTGATGAAATTATGCAAAAATATTTAATAATAACATTCACTGTGGACTGAGAGTTGCAACTAAAGAAATCACCATCTGAATTATCTCGTGCTGATGATTAAAGTGGAACTTAGTTTCAAAGGAGTTGTGATGACAAGTTAATTACTTGGATGGACATACATACGGAGCTTGTTGACAAATCTCCCTGCATAATATGTCAAAGGGATAAAATGATGAATTGGTGTTTTATAGAACAGATGAGAACAAAACAACAAAAAAACTGCTTTATAAAAACACAACAAAGCCAAGTTGAATTATGACAGTTACAAGTGTCAATTTTTGTTTTCAAAATAAAAAACCATGTACAATGTATAACTTATTTGACATCAGAATAATTTGCACATAAATTAATTAGTTATATATGTATTTTTCTGACAGTTTAATTATATAAAGATTTGATATTTTATTGTGTTTTTTCTCCCGATAAAGTTCAAAATACATGCATAATAATCAGTTTCTGTATTCATTCAAATAATCCTATGCACTACCAACCAGGATATTATCTTGAAATAATACAATTGAAAGAGTTGTGCCACTTGCGTAATGTGTTATAGATGGCGACACTAGTATTGTAGATTATATGCTTACCCGGAACAATAATCCAATTATAATATTGAACAATAAATTGCCTAAAATACATTTAATAAGCTTAGATTTTCTTTTATTTTAATAGAAATTACATGCGACCCATCATGTTTTATTAGCAAATGTAAATCCTTTTTCGAATAATGCTAACCGTTTAAAAAAAGAAGTTCCTGTACATTATTATTTTATGAGAGTCTGATACCGGTATACTGCTTGCTAATTTAACAGAAATTGAAATGCACCAAAATGTATATGCAACATTTTATGACAAGCTGGGAAGAGTTGCGCCACCTGCGTAATGAATTATAGATGGCGACACTAGTATTGTATTCTAGCGTTCGTCGTGGAACCTTTTCGTATTTGATGATCTGCAGTTGTATTCCTTTAACATTTGCAAGGTGTATCTTTCCTGCAATGGAACTGCATGGTTAATAGTGCCTCGGTTCTGAAATTTGAATAGATTAACCGAACTTTGTATAGCAAGTCTGCGTAAATCGAATTGACAATCGCCGATACCCATGTAAATTTATTTACAGCTAAAATGAAACATTGGCTCGAAATCTTAGAGTAAATAGTGTTTAAGAGTGGTTCCAAAGTTCGGTTGAACTCTTATCTTAGGGACATTCACACGTACGAGCTCGTCATTCATCTCTCGTGGTCTCAGTATAACATCCTTATGTTTAATATCTGTGCTTAAGGCCAATGTTGAAATATACTATCATTTTCAATTCCCTGATTTATTTTTTATATAACTTCGAAATGTTTAGCTCAGGATGACGTGTCATCGACCAGTACTGATAAGATATATTTTTTGTTTAGCAATTATATATGGGGTACAACAATGCAAAATATAATAACGAGATTGGAAGAGTTGTGCCACTTGCGTAATGAGTTATAGATGGCGACGCTAGTATTGTAGAGAAACATGGTTTGTTAAGCCTGCCGCACACGAGAGGAAATGGCTGAGCTACCGATCACGAGAGGCTGGGAGCTCAGCTACATTCTCACTACTTTTTCCGAAGCAAACGAGTGAGCTATCGCCTGAGCCAACTTGCCTTCAGACTTCTAGTGAAGTAACATCTTTTATTATCATGTCAAATCAGACACAATGTTGATGCCATGTGACACAGCAACGCGTTCGAATTGGTCACATTTTCTAGCTCAGACGGTAGCTTACGACGTCCGCAAACGGTGAGTTGCTGGCCTCGCGAAGCAGAAAATATCAAACAGGATAGATATTTTCCTCACGTCCTGGCGAGGCAGAAATCTCACTAAAACTTCCGCGCAGACGGGGAAACCGAGGCTTTCGAGGCTGGCAGCTCAGCTAGTTCCTCTGGTGTGCGACAGGCTTAAGAAAAACTCCCATCAGAGACAAGTTTCTTAAAAGATCTTAATCTCGAGTTGTTATAGGCACAGACATCCCGAGATAAGGTTATTCTCATTAACATGGTATATAAATAGAGATTATATGTACAGTGCGTGATACGTGACGATGTATCAGCTCGAATTTTGGGGACAAATTTGAAAAACTTTCAGTGAGGGTCGCTTGACAGAGGCAAAGTACTACTTATATACTATTTAGTCCGAGATTTAAAATAATTCAATGTTTAATTGTGAAATCGTATAACAAAACGGGCTGTTTGATTACCCTTTTTTAAAACTTATAAAACTAAAAGCATGATTACATGATTCAGTCTGTTGAATGGATAGAGGGCCCAATGTCAAAGTTATCAAATCGCCTCAGATTCCATCAGATCAAATGGATTATACCGCCTATAGACAACGCAAGAAGGTAATATTTACCTAACAGGCTATTTTGTGAAGATCGGCTGCTTGAGTACAGTTTCTTCTTGTTCGCAAACACCGGCTTTAACATGTTTTTTTCGCCGAAAAACCCGTGCTAGTCTCATTAACGGAATTCCCGGCTGGGATTATGTTGTTCGTATGCCTGTCAGAGTAATTAAATTTTTGCCGAACAAAATATATGACTTTATATACATCGGATCCATAAACCGATGATGCCACAACAACGAGAACATGTCGAGAACCTGTCGGTTTGATCACAAACAGCAAGAAATGACGCAAATAATCTGAATTAAAATCAATGTACATTTGGTTACAATATAGCCTAGGAGCATGTTTGAAATGTAGGCCTTTCAATCAGCTTTGGAGCCAAGGGAGACACCTATAAATACAGACACACAGACTGACATAGAGCCAGACAATGCGTTCATAGTTACCTCCATCCTTTAATGCCGGTAGCGTATCGTCTACAAGCTTCATGTCGCTATCCTTCGGTTCCCCATCAAAATGTTTGGCCAAAATCCACTTCTTTGCCTGCACCATTTTGCTGTGAGCACTGAAGAGGTAAACGAAGAGTGTGCTTCTAAACGAAGAGTGTGCTTCTAAACGAAGAGTGTGCTTCTAAACGCTTCTAAACGAAGAGTGTGCTTCTAAACGAAGAGTGTGCTTCTAAACGAAGAGTGTGCTTCTAAACGAAGAGTGTGCTTCCAGTAGAATGATTCTAGCTATACTAGTGTCTTGATTTGAATTCACCAGTTTTTGTACTGCTCTGTTTGAATAAAGTCAATACTGCGTGCTCTACATTTTTACCCAGCAATTCACTGCACTCCTGTAAGCTCACAGCCAGGTAGGCTGAATCAATTTCAAGTCGGGCGAGCTATCTCAAACTGGCTTACATCCAGCCCTGTTGTAAAAAAAAAAATTGTAAAAGTCCTGTCAATATCACATTTATAAGAACAGGACTTTGACCCCCTGCATTACAACATACTATATTATGGAAATGTGGTTACATATGCTAAAATAAATTAACACACTCATTGGGTCTTAAGTACCACGATGTCAACTATTTGACTGCAAGTGTAAACTGGATTCCGTGATTTCCACTGAATAATTTGACATAGTAGACCAAAGTCACAACTCCGAGGATAGGCATGTTAAGTTTCTATATTTTGGTTTATTTAACCATCACCAAGAAAGAAAAGCCAGTCAAGTGGATGTTTATTTGTATATTTACAGAAGGGCAGTAATTCTTGATAATTTACTTACTATTCGAGTTAGGTGCACGGATGACTGTTCTCGTAAGGGTCTCGCGTTACTTGTAAATGTACCGGCAGTCAGACAACGTGTTGTCTTTAAAGTCACGTGATCTTTTATCTAGAATGAATGATAATAAAGACAATGGTGCACCTTCATGAACTATTTAAGCTTTCAACCGTGGCATAATAAAACTGCATAGACCAAGTCTATGGTGAATAAAACAAAAAAGCTGCGTTTTACATTAAATCTTCTGAGTTATGAACGAGATCAAGTTTGTAAGTTCGCCCCCTGGAATGGATTCCCATATTTTGTGTCTAATAAGATAAATCAACAAATATTTATTAAATATTTGTTGATTTACAGCTTAAAGCTCTCAAACTTCTGTGCAAAGTAACAAGGACAGTGACAGGCCGCGAAATCCATCCTGGAAAGCGGCCCTAAAAGCATAATTTCAACAACCAACGTCTCTTCCTGCCTTTGATGTTTTTAATAAACCGACATACAGAGACTTTACATGTGTATCTCGTCGTTTCTCGGAGTCGTGACTTTGGTCTTCTATGTTGATTGGAATTGAACTAAGTTTGAGATTTTTGGAGACTATCTCGATGACCAAAACCACGAGTGCTAGTACAATTGTCTCGAATACGAGAGGGCTCTGTGAATGATTACCTAAGATGTTACTTCCCTCGGGTGATATACAGTAGGCCTACAGTATCCAAACTCTGGCGTAAGGAGGCTTAATCCACCTGGCGATGGCGTAACAATGAATAATGTATGTTTGATATTAACACACGTAAATCTGTTTGTTTTGTTTAATCCATTACATGCACCATTTTCTTTACTATCATTAATTCTAGTTAAAAGATCACGTGACGTTCAAGATAACACGTTGGTACATGGCAAGAAAAGCGAGAAATTGCGTTAAAAGCTAATCGTGCACCTAACTCGTTTAATCACAGACTTTTACCTGTAAGGAGAAGTCCTGAAAAAGTCACTGTAGGGGCCTATAGGCGTCGATCCGATGTCTCTGAAGAGTGAGCGTTGTCCTGCGACTGTAGCTATTCTTGTATTGGCAGCGAGTTCTGGTTTTTCTGGTTGTTACACAATCTCCTTGTGGAATGAACCGTGATTATGTTAAGTTACTGAAGGCCTACTGTCTCACCCGAAATCCACGAAATCCAGGATCTACAGCTTAGATAACCATTCACCTTGCCGGCCTTTCGTATCCGAGACAAAATCCATAATGTGCAACACATTTTAGCCAAATACGACGTTTATTCGACACCAATGTCTCTTGTGAAGTGTGGTGAATAACTGTTACACACGAAAATAAAACAGTCTAATTACATACATGCCCTGAATTTCGTATGGCATCATTTGTTTACAAAAATAAGAGATATCATGCAACTTTTCCCTTCGACTGACCGACTGACGATACTGATTCTAAAATTGAATCGATTTTACTTCCTTAACGTCGAGTGGTTATAGCGAATGCGCCTACTTCGATGTACCATTCACATGATCGAATCCGTCTGTGGACCTTCAGGTATATGAGTGGGTCACAAGGTGTGGCTCCCGCAATCGCAGGGGTGGTTTTTACGAGTTTTCCTCCGGTTTTCCACTGTAATAAGGCAAGGAACAGTGTGAAGTGGACAACCCGTCGTCATATAAGTGAAATACCCTTGAGTACGACGTTAAACCCCAAATAAACAAAACAAACAACCCTAGGTCGATACATTGACTCTAAAGGGGCCCAAAACGTTCAATAAAGCCATCAATATTAATAATAAATAATTATTGACCCAATATTTTGACGCAATATATTGAGTCAATATTATGGAACGTGTGTTGCCTATATTGAAGTAAAAATATTGTCAATAACCATCATTGGATCATTTATTGACGGATCAAAACCAGTTTGAATTTTATTGACGATTAATCAATATATTGATGGAGTGTCAATGCATTGAAACACAATATTGACCGTGTGTGGAGAATCCGTCACTATATTGCGTCAATATTTTCAGAATTTCATTCGTGGAATATTGAATCGTGGGTGGGCAATTTCTGTATTCAATTTCTATATTGAGTCAATATATTGATGGTTTTATTGAACATGTACGGGCCCCTTAAGATACATCCTGGCCATCTTGTTTTGTACTTATTTTTATTTGCTGGTATGTGGCATACGTCGCCCCAAATATTGGCGGAAATTATTGCACGATGACGTGGTAAAGCGTACTCTCGCGGGAAAACGATTGCATCCTATGATGAGGGTGTACCAGCACAGCCGTAACCAAGACCAGCTTTATATTTACACAATTAAAATGAAGTGCTAATGTACTGACATAAAAAGATATACAAATGTGCTCAGTGGTATAATAAAATATATACGTTTTCTAACGAACGAATGTAAGACAGTGTTGCAATAATAAAACAAATTATTACTGTTATATTTTAGATTATTTTATCAATTGTAGAATAACAAAATAAGAAAAAAATCTATGAAAAAAAATAACGAACAAATAACAAAAAACAAAAAAAACATTGTACCATTAATACGTAATATTAATTTAATTGGTTAAAAGTAAAAATGTTTTTATTATTTCTTAAGAGAGAAGGCAAATTATCAGCTTATTTAGTCTACAAAAAATGTAATATTTGTCATCTTAAACTGTTAAAAGGTTGTGTGCTTTTGATATAAGCAGTGACTTCATTGAAGAGTTTGGCTCCTGTATAGTTTAGACTGAGTCATGTACGTGGATTTTGGTTTGGGGACATACAGATTGTTATTTGTTATTGACCTTAGGGTTCGTGTGGTGATTTGACTGACTGGATGAAACACTTATTTTAGGTACTTCTGATGACACATGTTAATTATTACTTTGTAGGCCCACAAAAAAGTAGAGAAGAGATGCGCGAAGTTGAGAAGCGATGCGCGAAGTTGAGAAGCGATGCGCGAAGTAGAGATGCGCGAAGTAGAGAAGCGATGCGCGAAGTAGAGATGCGCGAAGTAGAGAAGCGATGCGCGAAGTAGAGATGCGCGAAGTAGAGGAGCGATGCGCGAAGTAGAGATGCGCGAAGTAGAGAAGCGATGCGCGAAGTTGCAAAGCGAAGTGGCGAACGTCTTAATATGTTTTATTAGCATGGCCTTAACCGGCATCCATATTCGCTGTACCACCCACAACTTCAACCAGATCTCTCGTGATAGTGACGTCAGAGTAACCCTGACGATCGTGTGGAGGTGAGTCAGTCATTATCGCCTTCATTGACTCCAACATGGGTCCAATCTGGGATACAGTATGTATACTGTATCCCAGGTCCAATAGAGTCAATAGGCAAATCTTACCTTCTTCCATTGTCTATCGCCGGTATAATCCACTAAATAAGATGCACAAACGGTGATATTATATAAAAAAATATATTAAAAAATATGACCGGAAGCAGTCTGACGCTCGAGCGAAAAATGTACAAGGCAACCCAAAACACCATAATGATGGCATGAATGATAAATGCTGAATTATTGAGTCAATAGGAAGTTATCGTTTTTCGGAATTACACTACTTGTTTATTATGTTTAACTATTGGTATTTGATATTTATGCATGCTCGCCTTGTACATTTAAACTGCAAAATGAAACACTTCACGCGACGGGGAAATTAACCCAATGAATTGGGGAAACCCCTAAACATGGCGGACAGAGACGTGTTATATTGGCCAAGTTTCAATAATTTGCGAATAACACATGCTAAAAGGGATGGATGACGGTAAGAATTACTATACATTGGCTTCTTGGGCTTGTCCGATTTCATTTCTTAACTCTATTTCCGTCAAAAAAAAGCATTTTGCGGATAATGACTCGCCGAAAAAAAGAGGATCTGAAAGGCAAAGGCCATCTGGCTGTATCGTCAGTATATAGCATGTGTTATATAATGATGGTACCTGGATCTATGTGTATATGTGTGGAGGAGGCGGGGGACAAGTTTTCCTCCGGGTTTTTCAACCAAATTTAGAATACGACAGAGTAAGACGAAGGCATTCCGCCGTCATTTAAATGAAATATATACCATGAAAATTACGTCAAGTACCAGTCGGACAAAGAGATTGATGTATTGGAGTATAAAGACTCGGTTTGCTATGTGGCCCAAACACCTACACTATGTTTTATTGCATGCACGATAAGTTGCTCAACTAGCATGATAACGCTATATGACCGAGTACTTGATTTCTGTTAGATGATGTGTCAGTGCTTGTGTCCATGTCCACTTACCAATGTCATACCGCTCTCGTATAGGCCGACTTCATTTTTATCGCCTTGTTTGATAGGCCTATTTACGCGCATGGCTAAAGGTCATATTGTTGAGCTAAAACTAAATCCTGCATTTCATATCACTAATAGGCCGACTTAAAACTAAATTGCTTTATCATCGTTACTTTTTTATTATTTTTTTTATTGGCTTATTCGTGTTTATCGCATCATATGTATAAGTGCGGGGTTTATGACGATATTATTTTTAAGTAAAATTGACATTTCTTATCACTATTCAACCGACTTCCAAACAGAATTGCATTATCACTGTTACTTTGTTGTGTTTAGGCCTACTTCTGTCTGTTTTATATGACCTAACACGTGTAGACTTAGGCAATCATTCATCAGCCTATATGCCTATAGTTAATCTCCAAAGCACAATCATAAGTTCTTAGTGATACCGGCATGTCGAAAGCATGACTGTTTAATCATAAAGAGGCATGACCAGGTCCTGTGTGTGCGTATAGAGTTTTAACGAGTTTTTTTATTGACTAAGTGACTGGTTACCCATGTGGACCATATAGCGGACTAGAAATCATTTGGAGTTTCGGGCCGGGTGGAGATTAATTTCAGGCTCGGTAGAATTGAATTTCTGGCCGGGTAGAAATGAATCTCGGGCCGGGTGGAAATGAATCTAGGGCCGGGTGGAAATAAATTTCGGGCCGGGTAGTATTGAATTTCGGGCCGGGTGGAAATTAATTTCAGGGCGGGTAGAAATGAATTTCAGGCCGGGTGGAAATGAATTTCGGGCCGGGTAGAATTGAATTTCGGGCCGGGTGGAAATTAATTTCGGGGCAGGTAGAAATGAATTTCGGGCGGGTAGAAATGAATTTCGGGCCAGGTGGAAATGAATCTCGGGCCGGGTAGAAATGAATTTCGGGGCGGGTGGAAATCAATATCGGGGCGGGTAGAAATGAATCTCGGGGCAAGTAGAAATGAATTTCGGGCCGGGTTGAAATGAATCTCGGGCCGGGTTGAAATGAACCTCGGGCCGGGTGGAAAGGAATTTCGGGGCCGGGTGGAAATTAATTTCGGGGCGGGTAGAAATGCCGTCGTCGAGGAAAGATAGGAAAGTTTTTTTCAATATCAGTTATTATTTCGTCTATTGTCTTAGCAGACGCCATTTTGGATAAAGTCAATATGAAAGCTCCTATCTGCAAAGGAAAGCAATTATAAAGTAATTCAGTGCACTACAATCGACTCAGGTTTTGAGGTCTATACTGGCAAGGTATAACGAAGGAATATAGGCTAAATGGGCCGTTTTGTCCACCCTGCATCGAGCCTTGCATTGAGCGGGGTCTCTAGCGGGGACTACCAGTTGTAACAAATATCGGCTCAGTCCACAGATAACGTCATAATGTTACGATAAAGTACTGGCAATTGCGCGGCAGTGGCCCCAAGTAAAAACTTAAGTTTAGTACTCTAACCCGCCCTCAGCTCAATATGTCCGATTTTATAAAATTATGATGGTATATTAAAAAAGTTGGGATAGTGAAAAATACAGGCAGCTACCTGTAGAAGATTATCAGCTTCCGCGTGTTGAATATTGAGCATGAAATATCAGCTGCGTAATGGCCGTCCAAATTGCCAATGCATATACATTCCCTGACGCCACATGTGGTTGATTTGTGTAAGTCTATTAAGAGACACATGACCGCTTAAATGGCATTAATTAACATTTGACACTGTCAGCTTTTGTCAATTTTATAGAAAAAACGGTTTATTTCACAATATATATAAAGAATTATTTTTCGAAACATGCATAGAATTGATCATTTCGATATTGTTAATGAATTGCGGGAAAAAAAGTTGAATCAATTCAAAGAATTACTCACGAAAAAGGTAAAACCTGAAGTTAAAAAGATCAGAAATACATTTTACCCGATTTCTCTGCATTACATTTTCAGTGTTCCATACTTGGGAAAATGCCTACTTCTCGGCTGTTATTATACCTACAGAACTGATTTTTTTGCCCATTATATCTCAACTACAAAAGTAGTAAAACTGTCATTCAGATTTTTAATATATATTTCTTTTTTACACAGCTACATGTTCTATGGGATTAAGGCCGGGAGACATCGAGGGCCACTCCATGATATTGATGCCAGCATTCCTAAGAAAATAAATCGGCCGTATGAGGTCTGGCTCTATCGTGATGTTGAAAGTCAGACCTGGGCCATGAGCTGCCATGAATGGCAAAAGCTCTGGAATGAGCACTTGATCTTTGTATCCTGCAGCAGTTAGGTTTCCTTGCACGCTCATCAGTCGGGAACGGGCAGGTCCATTAAAGGCACCCCAAACCATAACACAACCGCCCCCAAAACGGTCCATTTCCTGCACACAACACTAGACGTTCCGTTCACCGCGTCTCCTCCAAACTCACTCTCCCATCAGCGGAATGCAACGTGAATCTGGATTCTTGGCTAAGAACGAACCTATTCCAATCATCTCAGATGTCGTTGTGGCCAGAGAAGCCGTTGACGTATGAGTAACTGGGTTAACATTTTTCCATGATATAGCCGGCGAACATGGAGACGAGCAGTGCGCAGGCGATTGCGTATGGTTTGGGCAGTCAGACGACATCTAAACAATTTATTCCTAGTGGACGTTGCAGTGATAAATCGATTACGTAAATGATGTAAGACGATTTCTCGACCTCTGCATGTGTCGTCACACGTGGTCTACCCGTACGAGGTCGGTCTGCTGAGGTGCCAGTTTGTTGGAGACGTGTCCGAAGATCATGGATAGTTCGTCGACTACATCTCATAACCCTGGCAATGTCAGTTACCGACGTTCCTGTATTCAGCATGCCAATGACACGTTCACGTTGAATGTTTGACAATCAGGGCATTGCAAATCAACGGATAATTTACTATAAGAACTTGTTTTCCCGAGATGTGACTACTCTGCTGACGTGGGCTCAGTTGCACGCGTCTCAAAAGGTCACATGACTAGGAACACAAGGTTTATCCTTGATGTATGCTCACACGAACTGTATGCTTATGCACATCGGAGTTGCTGTGTGTCATGCTATCTTTGACAACGCATTTACCTCTAAAATAGTAATAATGTCTCTTGTATTAAGTTCAAGAAAACATTAGTAGTAGAGGAAGAGCAGCAGGGGTCGCATTTATTAGTACATAATAAGGAACGTTTGTGCGTTACCATGTAGTAAATGATTACTACATAA
>JAVFBW010160519.1:0-11678 GCA_034783835.1 Mopalia ciliata
ATTTTCTTTTGCAACGTTTAGTATGCTCTGGTACCAGACTATGTAGTCGTGATCGTGGTTCTCGCGAGAAGTGTGGTTTAGCGAGACTATAACATTGCGGGATGTTGGTTTTTAGGAAATTGTAACATTAAAATTGTAACTTTTGCAAAGAATTATATTTTAAGCCATAAAGCCATAAAGAAAAGAAATTCATATGGTTTCATTAACGTTTACCCGTTAATTTGTTTGTGGCATACGTCGACCCAAATATTGGCGAAAGTGAATGCGCTATTGCCTGGCATAACGTACGAGAGTTACGGTCTTAGTCTCGTTCAGTATAGAAACTCTCGCGAGAATACGATTGATAACAACCGTATAAATACCCAGACACCATGTACTGGTGTCATACAACTTCGTAATTCTTTTTAAAGTTACTACCAAATTTAATTATTCAAAACACAAGTCAAAATATTTTTTTTATAAAGGACTAAATTTAAAATATTTATTGAGTCGTATATAGGCTCATATTTACAATATAATATAACCCAAACATGTATAACTTATACAGCTTTATTGTTGTGAATGATTCAATCATTGTTGTTTCACGCCCAGTTCAAGGACATTTCACCTATGTGACAGCGATGTACTTAAAAGTAAAAAAACCACACTAACACATTCATTAACTGTGAAAGGCTACACTTAACAGTTTTTCGGACTCGGCAGATTTTTTCTCCGGTTGGTTTTTCGAATTCGGACATTTGCTAGATGTTACAAAGAGAAGTGTTACCACATCGTCCTGTTGGACATTTAATGTTTCTCCAGTGCTCCAAAAGCTATTATAATTAAATTGAAATATACTGTCTTTAACTGTTATATGGTGAACAAGATATGACTTTTGAATGCATGATCATTATATAATTTCCTTTAACAAAATATGCTCTCACTTATTCCTGATATATAAACATGTCGATCTCGAAGCAAATAATATGAAAGCGCAAATTGATACCTGATTAATAAAAATGGTCGATACAGAATAATTTTATATAAAAATAATACTAACCAATGTAAGTAAGTTGTGATCATTTTTTGGTAAAAGCCTAGGAGTACAAGAACATTTTTTCAAAAAACACACAACCTTATTGAGAATTACAAAAGAAGGCTTATTTGAATTTCCACTGATAAGCTTACAGTGACCGGAAACACTAATGTAGACTGGCTATATAAACTGAAATATATCGTAAATATGAATTGTTCATCGTTTGTTTTTTTTTTTGTTTTTTTCAGTTTTTGTAACACTCTAACACGAACGTTAAAGTAGAAGTTTTTAAAAGCAGAATATTAACGGTTTCGGCGCACACAGTTATCTATTTAAATGTTTCTTTTCACGTTGCCATTTATAGTTTCGACTACACTCGATTCTCCTTATCCTATGCATTTTGATTGGTCGTAAATAAAATATACAAAGCAGTCAACCAATCAAAACAACGCATTATCGAAAATCCTCTATAGTTGGTACAGTAGGGATTCAGAATTGATCACACTTTGCAGACGACAGCATGGGCCTCAGCTTTCGGAAAATTCCGCTGAAATTACAATTTCATGACAGGGCAGGTTATTCAGCCTTTTCAACATTATTAATGTATCATTTTTATTATCTTGATTGTCAATTGTAATATTCAAATTCAAATTAAAGCAAGTTCAATTTGATCGCTTGTCCAGGTGGTACTGATTCGAAGGAATGATTCCATGCAATGACCTAGCTGATTGCTCACAAAGACACGCATTTCAAAGCAAGCTACTGTCATAAAACATTTTCTGTTCCGAGCATATACAGCACATGTCTAGATATTTAACGGGTTTACAGTTGCCACATATGGTGTTATTTGCACTCCAAACGAAAATAGGCGGGGCCTATTTTCGGAACTGTTAACAGGTGTGTATTAGATCTGGGAAATGAAAGTAATTGTATATTATCTGTCATCTTCAGCATTTTCTTCATAGTCGTGGTGCTCATTCATTTTCACCATTTCTTCTTCACCGGGTGCTTGTTTGAGTAGCCTAGGGGCAGTGAGGGCAATACAGGCTGCCCCAATAGGAGCTGTTATGATAATAGACAAGACTGCCATAGCCAAAATCTGAAGAAAGAAAAATTAAACATTCGTTATTTGTTATTTTATGTTAGCTGATCCAAACTGCTTTGAAACCATTCTTTCCTGATAATTATTTTTATTATTAATACCACATATTTCTTGCTTGATCAGTTTGGTTAAATTGATTTTTTAAAGTATTTCCGATGTTCCACAATATAGGCCTACATACGTTTTTTCCAAATGTATTGTTATTAATGTAATGCACTGGGGCATATAACTAAATGCTTGCTAAGCGGCAACATAAGCCGGCCCGGGGCCGTGGCTCAGTGGTGGCGCGTGCGCTTACTAATCCTACTTATATGTACCAATCACAGAGTCAGTCCATTGACACTCAGGTATATAAGTGAAGCAGACATGGCTTGCAATCGCAGGGTTGTTTTTATCAGGGTTCCTGGAGGATTTCCACCATTATCAGGGGGGGAAAAGACAGCGTGAAGTGGACAATCTGTCATTATATAAGTAAAATACCTTTGAGCACGACGTTAACACGAATCAAACAAACAAACAAACAAGAAACATAAGCCGTGGCGTCTTCATTTTGCCTCTTATGATAACACATGTCTTGTCTTCGTTGTTGCCAGTGACGTTTGTGGCGGTTTGCTGTGCCAATTGGTTTTGTACGCCACCATATAGTTGACATAACCATTAGTATGGAATAAAACCCCTATTAAACAAGCAAATAAAAAACAAAGACAACTTTGCCACTGCTGTTGTTTTAGTGGGTTTGGCAACTGGCAAGTCAGCTTCACATTACCTTCATTGCTATCTGGATTGTTTCTTCGTCGGCACCAATTTCACGTGCTGTATCTAAAGCAACTGGTCCGATTGCAGCCTGTATAAATAAAACTTATCGTTATTTTTGATTTACGATATTTTTCTGAATATTAACTTTTACGCAAGATAGCCCTAATTCGGGTTAAAGCTTACAAAACCCAAACTGATGTCTGACCAATCAACGCTATCCATTATTTATATCTGCCAGAATTCTTGACACAAAAGACCGTCGATTGGCTTAAACACATCCACATGCGGGGAAGGTTACAGATTGGTTATTATTATCACGTGACCGGTACTTTGTATATGAACTATAGTCTTGAGTGACAAAAACGACTGGGTGTAAGAAAAATGACAACATCTTGTCGCTACCAAATTTGGAAAGTCGTTCTGTAATTGGTCCTTCTAGATCCACTAATAGTCTATCTTCTATCTTGCCAAAGCTAAATATGATAAAATGAATTCCGCAAGGCAAATTTACAATACTTACTTGAACAGTAGCCTTTGGTAACCATGCCAACGCCATAAACAGTTTTTCTTTCATGTTGAATGTGTATCCGAACGCGGAGAAAAAGGCCACGATCGTCCGTAAGAATAACCCAATAAATAACATAGCAATTCCATATCCTGTAATAGCAGAAAGTTGGTTTTTTTTGTTTCATTGGGACTATATTCAGTAGTTTAAGTTATTTTACAAGGCTGTGAATCAGCTAATTCATGGAAGGAATATCAACTAATCTGTCAAAAAATTAGGCAATTAAAGCGATTAAAAAATAACTACAACGGTATAGGTCTGTGCTTAAAATCGTTTGTCTTAAATTATATCAATGGAGTATGCTTTTCAGGCTTTTGACATACGTTGTGCAACTTTTGGTACATACATGTAACGCAATAAAACCTTATATTTATTCAGATTTAAGGGTAACAGTATTGTGAACCATATATTGGTCCCAATGAAGTCGTATATGTAATCAAATCTATCTAATGTACCAAATCTAAATATGAACTTAAATTATTCCTGGTTAAATGAAATTGAAGTTCTTTAATTTCAGGTTCATATCGAGCTCATTATGTTGAAATTAAAATGTAGGAAATGATCATTGAACAGTTTAAATCAAAAGTTAAATTCGAATACTCTAAACAGTCTAATTTATCATAATCGATACACACTCACAAAGTATTGTGTAACAGTTTAAAATTTGACAAGCAGTACCTACCCACTACGCTGCCGTCTAGTTTGTTGATGTCTATCTCATTACCGATTAGACCAAACAGCAGAGGCTGGAATATTCTCCAGACCTTAACTAGAACATCACCGACAGGGTTCTGATGAAAACAACAGACAAATAAGACATTGGAAATATTTTATGTCGCAAGTTTAGTTCCGAGTAGTGTCTAGGTAGCCCATCTTTCTGGTGGGGAATAAGTGTGTGTAAGCCTGCCACACGAGCAAAACTTTCTATACAACTTTAAATGAAAGTTATTCCTAAAAAAATCCAGACAAGTGTAAGTCACGTGGTATAAATGTCAGCTGACTTGTGCGTGTGCAGCAAAAGCTCTCGCCAACGGAAAATATCTCGTAAATAGTCGCCGACGGATAATAGCTCGTGATCGGCAGGCTTTATTATATACAGTCTGGGTTCCAAAAGCATATGACTCTACGAATTCCCTGAAATGATTCTGCAGTTTCGACTTAGAATCGCCATATGAACAATGATTGGCTCCGGATTCAATTGTATCATTAACCACAAATTTGGAGTAACAAAGCACCTACACATTTCAGTATTGTTTGGGTTTATCTGCTTGCCTATTTGTTTGTGTGTTTGTATAAGTTGTTTCTTTGAGGTACAATATACTTACGTTACCAGAAACCCATCCTTCCTTCCTCCATCCCAAACCAGCCACAAACGCCATGATCAGTGTGCCGAGTGCGCCTGCGCCTGGAAAGTGGGCTGCTCGACTTCCAAATAAGGCAAAGATTCCTCCCCCGCAAATCAGAACACATCTGAAGATTACTTTGGAATCCTGTAACAAATGGCTTATCTGTAAATCTATCCTTAATACTACCCTAATCTGCTGTGTTGTATGTATTCTATGCCAACAGCATTAACTGGGCATATAAGTAAGTATAATTAAAGATCGGAGCACAATGTAAACGTTTACATCTACAATAAGTACACCTATCTGATGAAAGGTGTGTGATTTTTAAACAAATAATTCGACAAAAATAAACCTATAATTATGTAAATTTAAAAATCTGAACACATATTTAAGACATATCTTATAACATTCATCGAGCGACACAATTAAGCTCCAGTCGGTTACTTAAGCAAATGCTGCAGTTGATTTAAAGTAACTGTATAGGTATTGTATCTCTGTGACACCCTGACCAAGATTTAACTGACGTTTAAAGTGTTACTCTTACATGTTTCTTTGGTGGGATGTACCAGACTATAACACCAAAGATAACACCCCAGGTAACTGTACAGGTATCGTATCTCTGTGACACCTGACCAAGATTTAACTAAGGCCTAAAGTGTTACTCTTACATGTTTCTTTGGTGGGATGTACCAGAGTATAACACCAAAGATAACACCCCAGGCGATGCCAAGAACAGCTTCCAAAGGCCCGTGCATTATGGTATACACCAAATCAGCTGAAACAAAAACAATAAGCATAAATATTTTCACCCCACTCCAAAAATATTTGATTTCAGTTTCAAATTATTTATAGTTTATTTATTGACATATATCTTCTTGAGTAGATATATTTTATTCGAGTTTGTACTATATCTGAATATTATTCAATATTGAAGTAAAAACAGTTAAACTCGTGTTGAACTTATATGTGTGGTAATAGGACTACAGCATACAAAATAAACACCAAGAAGGATAACGAAAACCATTTACTGACTCAGGGCATTATTTTTCAAAACCACAGTATTGATTCTATCTAATCAATTTATTAGAAAAATTCATATTTCTTCCACCTTTAAGCAATAAATAAACCCGGGCTTTAGTTTTAAATAGCTATTTTATTTAATTAATTATTAATTAATTAATATTCATGTGTCATCCTTAGTTTTGACTTGTAATCTAGAAATAAATCACAAACTAACTCACCTTTTGAGAAAGCTATTCCCAGACAAATCCCGAATCCACTAATGGCCACCACATCGTTAAGACTAGCGCCGGCAATAAGGAGGGTGGGTATACCCTCTGCCACACCCAGCCCCTTCTCCTGAAGGGCGATCATGCTGGGTACCACCACAGCGGGGGACACGGCAGACATCACGAATCTTAAATCAAATGTCAAGTTGTATTAATATATTTATATCGCAAACGTAAATAATATTATTTTTATCGACAAAATACTCATATTTTACTTATGGTTACTGGTGTTTTAATCTCAAGCTGAAAAAAAAAAACATTGATGTGAACGAGATGCCTTTCTTTAATACGTATTTGAGCAATTGTTTTGTGTTCAAATAAAATAACGCTTATTTTTAAGAACGCAATATACGTAAAAGGAAAGTTTTAAATTTAAACTAAAATACCACTTTTTTTATTAACGAAATATTCATATTTAACTGACCATATTTAAAAAAAACAAAAAGGAAAAAACAAAATTTGTTTTTTGTATTGCTCCTAACAAAATTAATATTTATATATACATCTCCCTTAATTCCTATAGATATGTTGTTTTCCTCACCCAAGTACAAAGGCCCATAACCACGGAAGCCCAAGTAGATAATGGGCGACAACTCCGTCTATGCCGCACTCCACCCAGCCTGGTATTGCAGCCAAACGGAAAGCGATCCCGAACGTCTTCTTTAAAGCTTTAGGATCTAATCCAAGACCGGCACGGATCAAGATTACACACAAAGCAATTGTTCTGTAAACAAAAAGTTATATTGCAGTGACGCGTTCGTCCAAAATACCAGGGAGACGCCCGTTCCATAAAACGATCTTACTCTAAGTTCAACTTAACTGGCATGGCGTCCACCGCTGAAAGCATTGCTTCGTCTTCGTAATTACGTACAATGTGAGCTTCACATGCTTCGTAACACAAGCTCGCGTTTTGAAGCAATGTGGCGTCATAATTAACTTAGGCTAAGATCGCTTCCTGGAACAATTAATGCACTTGTACTTTTGCCTACTTTTTTCAGGGAGTAAAATTTTTGATAATTTCATTGCATTTCGTAAATTGCAAAAATAACCTTTAAGCAAAGGTATAAAGAAAACGATTTTAAATTTGAATGGTTTCCATCGGTTTTTGCAAGGTGTGCCCTTAAACACTTTTTTAAAGTGGCAATCATAATTTGTAACTGAAAGCTAATTTTGGAGCTGGTGAAAATATAAGCGGAAACCATACTTTGAGCATCAGGCCTCATGTCTTATGGGGCAACTATAGGGGAGAAGAGTTTCTTACATTCTCCATAACCTTAAAAACCCTTCATAATCGTATTTTGTTTTAGTTCTTGGTGTTATTACAGTACTTTGCTGTCATTTGTAATCCTTCTATCTTCACGTGTTATGTTAAAGGAGAAAAGAGCAGATTGTACCCGGAAGTGGAATGAATCACGCGAAAATTCGTTGATCACATGACGTACGTGACTTACAACACCCATTTTAATCAAACTCACCGTAGACCAGATGCCCAATATCTGTCGATATCTTTTCCGAAATTAACAACAGGAACGTTCCGTAACATACATCCTATCAACAGCATACCTGAAGGAACAAGAAAAAGAGCATTAATACTCAGTTCAGATGTTGAACCTTCGTTTTTTTAAATTAAGACTAGTGCAGAGTTGAGAAATGTTTCTATGCCTGTATGGGACTTTGTGCATTTTATTTGCTTTTAACAAATAAAATATTCATAAACAGGGAGAAATAGCTCATCGCGTAAGGCCCTTATTATCATATTAAATTACGAACCAATCGCGATAACATTAATTCCCCTCGTGGCTAAGTTCAGAGTGTTCGAAATAACTTGAAATAGTATTAGCCACTAGCACCAGATTAAAATCACTAGTAGCGGATTAGAGATTTGACCTTCAACATGGTTTGACGTCACCTTATAGAGGATTAAATTTAATAACAATTCGAGGGACAGGTCCCTGGGTACTGTTCCACAAAGCGATCCTAGTACAGGTTCAGCTGAACCGTCAAGGCCACTAGTTGTCTACTGATTTAAGGTCACGACAATTAAGAATGATTTTAAGGTTTAGATCGCTTTGTTTAAATATATTCTACTCTTGATTGTCAAACGCTTCCGTCTTGGACAGCAGCCGTTATGGCATAGCGCTTACCTCTCCTCCATCCGCACATAAATACGACAACAAACCCGCGGCCGTGGCTTAGTGATTCAAGTATCTGCGTACTAATCCTACTCCCGTGCACTGGTCAAGAGTTCGAGTCCGCCTGTCGACCATCGGGTGTATATGAGTGCGTCACACGATGTGGGTCCGGCAATTCCGGTGGGTGGTTATTAAGAGTTTTTTCCTGGTGTTCCACCGTATTTAAGCAAGATGCCGTGGGCAGTTCATCGACATATAAGTGAAATATCCTCAAGTTCGACGTTAAACCCCACTCAATCAAACAAACAAACGAATCATATGATAACGACCAGGCTTGGAATTTGGCGAGAGCTTTAAAGACCTTGGAGGTCAATTATTGAACAATTGCACTAAAATCTTACAATCGAAATATAATAATTACCTAATAAAGGCGGTAGTTTTATTTTTCCGACCAGCTCCCCTCCTACCATACACAACACAACCAATAAGAGAATACCGAAGAAGTTTCCGCCGGGTAAAGCTTGCTTAAGTGTAATGGACCATAGCGATCCCCAAATCAACAACACCGCTAGAATCAGGGTAAGAACGCGCGACACTGGGCCATGGGGCGGACACATCAGCGAATATTTCACTCTCTCCCATCGGGTCGGGTTTAAGGACTGTTTATGGTAATCCGTCCAACATGGTTTGGCCAGTTTCCGCAAAAAAATTCTCAAACCAAAGCAACGTCCAGTGCCATTGTCCGCCAGCATCTTCTCAGTATTATAAGATTTTGTGGAGGGCATAAACCTCGTCTGGTCTTCTGTACCCGTGCCATTATCGCTGAAAATATAATTCATTGATTGATTGCTTGGTTAATTTATTGAGGACAGACGGACACATGGATAGGAGGACAGACCTAGTGATTGATTGATTGATTGATTGATCAATTGATTGATTGATTGATTGATTGTTGTGTCGAAGGGAATTTCAGATATAATACCAATATTACTTTTACATACAAGATTTATATATTGGTTCATTAAATGATTCATTGATCCCGAATTTTGAATATTGGATAAGGGATATCTTTTTCCTTTTTTTATTTAAAGAAATATATAACAATGTGTTAATAATAGCTACAATACGTCCTTGAGCTAAAAATAGTACATTATCTGATGGAATTTTCTTTGTGACCTTAATTCCAGTTTTTCTTTATCTTAACATTCTCAATTAATCCAGATTATACGTTAAAAAAAGAATCAGAAAAAGAAGATGCCCTCGTGTCCTGGAATGGTGTCAAATTTTTAATCCGTTGAACCACCTTTGGACTTTATAAGAAAAGGAAATCCCGTTTTATTAAACTAAATATAGATATTTATATTGTGAGCCCGCAATTTGACCACAGAGGCAATGGTATTTTTGTCGGACCAATCATTGTGCAGAGGGGGTGAATTTGCCCAAATCCTTAAATCTATTGTAAAGAACCCTTTAAAACGCTTTACTTTCTTGTGTGCAGAATTACTCATCCGGTTACTTCTGTTCATTAATTTACTGAATTCTACCTGCCCAAAGGGTCATGGGGTTAAATTTTACAATAGGTAGATACACGTGTGGGAGGGGGTATAAATGCTGAAGTCGGTATAAAGTGTAATGTAAATATCTTATTAAAAAGGGTCAAAACTCCACAGGATATAATGCTCTACTTCTAAACTTTTCAGACAGAGTGCTAAAAATAACAAAACAAAAGGACTCACCGGCAAGGAAATATAGGTTATATAAAGTCAGGTAGATGTGGTTCAAACACATTAATAACTTCCGATCAAAACAAACATAATATCTTTTTTTACATTATGATACATCGGTTGTTATAACATGATTGGTGTTCAGTTACATTATTGGTGATTACTTACATTATTGGTGTTTAGAAACATTATTGATTGCAACACAATATTTGTGTTTTATCTCATATCGGTTGTAATAAGGGTGTTTATTACAGTACCTGTTGTTATAACATTATTGGTGTTTAATTACATATCAGATGTAATACAATTGCTGGTGTTTTATTACTTTATCTGTTGGAACAACAGTATTTCTGTTTTATTATATATAGATTGTAATATTATTATTGATGTTTAATTACATATAGTTGTTTTAACATTATTGGTGTTTAATTACATATCGGTTGTTATAACATTATTGGTGTTTAATTACATATCGGTTGTTATAACATTATTGGTGTTTAATTACATATAGTATGTAATAACAGTATCGGTGTTCAATTACATATCGGTTGTAAATATGGTTTTTATAACAGTACTTGTTGTTATAACATCGTTCGTGTTTTATTACATTATCCGTTGTTACAACAGCATTGGTGTTTGTTTATATTTTGGGTGTTTTATGTCATGTGAGTTGTAATAATGGTGTTGCTTACTTGTTGTTATAGAATTATTGGGTTTTCAAAACATAATCCATCGTTATTACATTATTTGTAAGTTTAACAGATGTTTCATTACTTTATATTTCGTTATTACATCATTGATGTTTAATTACATATTGGTTTTAATAATTCCATTGGTGTTAAATAACATATCGGTTGTTATAACATTAAACATGTATAATTACATATCGGTTGTAATGACATTACTGGTGTTTTATTACTTTATATGTCGTTATTACATCATTGATAAACTACATACTGCGTTATAGTATTTTAGGCGAGCAAAATGGTGACTGGTAAGCACCTTCCCAGCAACCCACAGATGTTGCTACACAGTTCTATTTTGGTCGTGTTACGGTGTTGCAACGGAATTTTGTGGACTACCAGTTTAGTTGCCACAACCTTAGAATACAACCACACGACAACGAAACAGAAACGTAATATTACGTTGCAATATTGCTGTTGCATCATTTAACGTTTTGACAACATTGTTTTTTCTGTTGTACAAAACTCCATAACTTCACAACTAAATCACAACGTAGTCCATTTGTGTTGTGACAAAAATTTCAACGTTTCCTGTCACGTTTTGACAACGTTATAATGACGTTATAACAACCAACTTTTATCGCAGATTTACGTTGCATTATATGGCTAGTAAACAACGTTGCAGCTGCACTACGTAGTGTGTTTGCTGGGTTAGAGCCAAAGTCTTTTCGGAAGAGACTTTACTTTATTGGGTGCGCCTAGACTTCTTTGGACATGAGGGTGAGAGATAATGGGAGATGGATAGCTTCTTCTCCCGAAAGCATCTCCGCTCCAATAAGCAGCCGTAACCTGTAACTATGTGGGCCAAAAGTCCAATAGGCACGGAGTACATGCAGTCCCTCAACAGTTAAGCGAGGGAGGGGGTGTGCATTAGTTGGTGTATATTAAGCAGTTGGTAATTTTATATATTTTTATTTGCTATACCTGTTGCTGAAGAGACCCTTTGTCCCGGGGGGGGGGGGGGGGGGGGGGGGGGGGGGGGGGGGGGGGGGGGGGGGGGGGGGGG
>JAVFBW010160530.1:0-11676 GCA_034783835.1 Mopalia ciliata
AACCTCTTTTCTCGCCTCTTACGATCGACTGAGGAAGCCGAGGTAGTATTCTGCAGGGCCATGGCCCACTCGCTCCCTCACGCGGCGACTTTAATTTTGAGGAGTCACTTGGAAGTGCTCCAATATACTGTATACATCATCTCGGTAGTAAAACGGTCGTGGCCATTGTGCTTTCTAGTGTATCAAACAAGTAATTAACACATTTGGCGTTGTTTAGAGATTTCACAGTTTCGTATGTATTTTGTCCTACACTTAATGTACTACTTGACAATAATTACGCATTCTAAAGCCGAACAAATTTGTTAAGCGTTATTAAAATGCCGACAGTATAGTGTGCATTTGCAGATAAATAGGCTTCCGACGAATAAAATGTACGAGTTTGATGCATTCTCGCACATTTATTACGTCCGAGCGTATGAATTATATCACAGTAATCGTGGCGTTTGGTCAATTGTAGATTAGTAATGATCCATTGAAAGCAAAGACAAAACCATGTATGTCTGGAACACAAAACTCCCTTAGGGACAATAGTACAAAGAATACACCCAAATGTAATTAATATCACCATTATATTTTATTTCAAAGCCACAGAATTATTTTCAAATCACCCACAAGATTCAATACCGTATGATGAAATACATCGTCATGTGATTGACACTAACAATGGTCAATCATCTTCCTTTCTCATGTTCTATTATGACGTAACTCTGTCTATATAAACTATGCATGGGTTAAAGCAATCATCATTGAAGAATTTTTGCGAAGTAGCCCTTGGCAAGAACAGACTAATAATAGATTTGACGGATGTCTGCAATTGCTTGTTACCTAATCACGTATATAGTACAGTGTATTGTTTCGGTCAAACTTGGCAGCGTCCATCGATTTGATGAAACAAGTAGTAAAATTCCTATCACCTTTATATTTGTCTTAATTTCAGTTAGACACATACCGGCCGTCAATATGTTAGCTAACGAAGTTTAACATTGGTAGTACAATCTACATTTAGTAGGCCTACAAATGTAGTGACTTATTTTGTCATCGTCAGGAAAGTAATGTAAAAGGTGACACGAAACATGTTTATAGGGGCTAAATATTACGTTACATTACGCTATAGCAAGTTTATGAATACATTGAAAGAAAAACTTGGGTGAAAATATTAAGAGAGGCGGACTTTTTTTTACCATGTCTCATCCACGGTTCCGTACAAAGTAATGCTTTGTTTTACGTCAATGGTTATATATTACTGCTCATCCCTATTCAGCCTACGTTTTCAAACGGAATCAACGTGAAAAACGTCTGTCCATATACCTATGGCTTTCATTTTATAGTTCCTAAGCTGCACTCATCAATTTCGCCTGCATATAGTCTAGAACATTCTGAGGCAACCAGGTAGCGAAGTTCTCCCGCAATATCGTTACCTTATTCCCATGTGCCTTTGTTCCTTCACAACCATCTGAAATAAGATGAAGTCCCAAGGTCAGAACCTGTGTCACAAAAAGGACCATGGGAATCGGGTGCACACACAATATCATACTACAGCGGAAAGGGCTATGAACTCTGACCTCATATCACAAGACAAACCAACAACACACAGTTTTGGTCGTAACATTTAATCAAATCATATCTTGCCATATGGGTTAATTTAATACCGGACTTGCATGTGCATTTTTGAATACCTGCTCGAGATGCTTGTTATTCAAATAAATCCGTTATAGAGGTATATATAACAGGGACGATTTCAGACAAGAGCTTTTGTAACACTATGGTGCGTTTTACACAACGCAAAGTCGTCGCAAATAAATGAAATACCCTTAAGTGCGATGTTTAATGCAAATCAAATAAAATCCAAACTTCCGCATTAATCCAAATAATATATTGTAAATACAAAATTGTAAATCCGTCCGGAAATGGAACCCACGACCCTCAGAGTTAGGCACCGAATCGCCCGCAGTAAATACCAGTCACCAAGATCACTCAGTCACCAGGTCTACAAAGTAGAAACAATTCGGTGCCTAATTGATGGTCGTTGGTTCGATTCCCGGACAGGTTTCAACCTGCAAAACTATATATAGATTAAATAGACAAAGCTACACACTTGAATCATTTTATTATTCACATAAAACCATTAAAAACTCAAGTTTATATATAATCTGTAAGACTTTATTACGTTCCAAAAAAAGGTATTGTACGTTTTGCATGACATATAGAAGTTAACTGTTTTCTGTGGTAGTCCACAGACGACATTACAGAATTTGTATTTCTTAATTGTATTTTTTAGGGGTTACACGTTTGTTTTTTTTTAGCAATTGAGTTCCATTTTTTAGTTTTCACCTAGGTGACTTGGCACTAATAGGCTTCCGTTCATAACATATTTTTGTTTTGCTTTTCCACATTCTTTCTGGGGAAGATATTTTCAGATTTATATGTTTATCAACCATATAATAATCAATGTTTATGTAATGAAACATTGACAATATTGTGATCTCGTATTTTGAGAAACACATGAATACCACATCTTTGTCTAGTGGACAAAGTGGCTCGCATGTGAAGAGAAAATCCGTTACAAACTGCTCCTGCTTCTATACTTTATTCAGGTTTCGTACACTTTTCAATTTTGAAGACCTTTTCGAGGCCTTTTAATGGAAATAATTTGATTCTTCAGGTTACTTTTATATAAATAATATTGCGTGAAATAAAAAGAATGTAATGTGCAAATCTTTCTCGCAAAATAAATTTGAAGGCAAATCTACATCAAATTTATGTCGATACAAATGTTAACATGAGCATTTGTTATTATTTTTAGTGTTTTATTCAAAGGACTAATGTGTTTTACGGTTATGCAGACGTTTAAAGCGATGCTCCTCTGCAATAAAATGCATATAGGTAAAGCAGGCATCATTTGTTGTGTTGAATTATGCTCTCTAAAAGCTATACCCATTCTATAATTGGATCTTAAACGTTGAGCATTGCTTAAACTACAATAAAATTAATCCACTATGCTTTAAAGAGTTCTTAAAATAACTTTCATGTTTTTTTTAAGAACCACTTTAATGGGTTCCCAAAAGAACCATATGTAGACGGTTATAGAGTTTTGTCACATGACCCACTCTGAGGAAACTTTAAAAGTTCTACATTGAGCCATCTGCCTGGAAGCTCTGTGCGGACAAATTCAAATACATCCTGAGCATTGTCTTGTTATTTTAATAACTGAACAGAAGAGCTCCACAAATATTGACCAAACAAATACTTTTGTCACACTAGTGGCCAACGTCACAAGACCTATGGAGTCGACTGTTTATGGCAGGGTTTACCTTCGACAGTTCCCACGTGTTGTAACTCACGTTATGCTCAGCGACAGTGTGCAGCCATAAGTACATGAAATAGCCATTCTAACCAGAGTTTTAAACTGCACATCTACAGTTCCACCGAGCAAAACGCACTGCTTGTCTGTATGATTTTCAAATCAGTTTAAATTCACAATGCGGTAATGTTATATTGACCCATAACACACAAGACTGTAAGCCATGATCAGGGTTGGCCACGTCCAAAATGAAAGCTACCAGTGGTCGCCGGTAGGTATATTATTAAGGGGTTTCAGTCTGAGACAGAAGTCTTAGTTAGGTCTTTTAAGACCTCTGTCGTCATTTTGATGAGTCATAACTCGAGCCACCTCAGGCGTCGAGGGTATTGACGAGGTGTCAAAATGACAATAGAGGTCTTAAAAAGCTAAATTTGACTGATACCGAAGGTTTAAACAAGCTCTCCCGCGGCCTCAGAATACTCCCTCGGCTTCCTCGGTCGATCGTAAGAGGCGAGAAAAGCGGTTGCTTTATGTTGCCCTGGTGTTCACAGAGCTGAAGGGTAACGGGAAGTGAAATAGCCTTGAGTACGAAGTTAAACACCAATCAAACAAACAAACAAACAGAAGTGGTTGTTCCTAAATTCCCCTTTGTATGCCGTAAACTGCCAACAACCAGTCAGAAGTTGCCTCGAATGACAAACCAATTTTTATGATTTTTTTGATGTCATTAATTATACCGCTTGTGAAGTGACACGTTTTAAACTATGTTTGCGACAACTAATTTCCTATTTGTGCTGTACGTTTTATAAATTAAAAATCTAAATTTGAAGTGGACGCAGCCATGTTTGATTTTGTATTATTATCATATTTGGTACATGGACAATCGCACGCTGGGATGTAACATGTGTTTACCTCCTTGGGCATTGGAAATATGACAACACCACAGGATTTTTTTTTAGGGAATACTGAATATTGATTTAATGTTTTTTGTCTTTGAGATGGATTTTAAGTATTGGTATGCTCATGCGAGTCTGTGGAGGGAGGGAGTCGGTATTGCGACAAACAAAGCGGCCATTGTTGTCTCGTTAAGACCGCTGAGCTGTGTGCCTTGTTATGTATATTTGCGCACGTCACGTAACCCTTCGATGGTTAGAATCGTATTTACAGATGATTTTATAAAACGAAGAAACGATAAGTCGGTGCCACATTTAAGTATGTTTAATGGCAACCTTACAAGGAACATAGGTATTATTGCAGCATAAAGTATCGCTTTAAGAAAATGCCATCTTTAGTTTTTTTTAAATTCTCGTGAACCGTTCCCAAATGTTATCTAATCTGACTTTTACTCAGCTAACAAGGACATGATCTGACAGTCAAGTACTAAAGTGTTTCAGCAAGTGTTAAAAACCAGTGGATAATAATAAAAATAATAATAATAATAATAATAATACTTTTATTTCAGACAAAAAGGTCCCTAGAGAAGTGATACACATTATTGATAGAGAACTTTTAAAGTTCTTCGAACAACATGTTCAATGAGTTTCCACGAATAACAAATAATGGCTCCACTCTGAAGGACATTTGACGGTTCTATATCAAAAAACTTTAAGGAGTTCTTGAAATAGCTTTCAGGTGCATTTTTAAAGACCCATTTTAGTGGGTTCGTCAAAGTACCATATTTAGACGGTTCTTTCCAAAAAAATTATAGAGCTCTGTTATATGACCCACTTTGAGGAACCTTTTAAAATTCTTTATTGAATTGAGCCGTCAGCCTGGAAGCTCAGTGTAGAAAAATTTCACGACACACCCTGAGCAAATTTTTAACGGACGTTTGGCCATTGCTACATGTAGCTGATAAAATCGATCACAGTTAGTGCAATTTTTAACTTACACTTGAAGACTTTAACAAAAGGGCAATCTTTGTAAAAAATAAAATAAAAAAAAAAAACAATAAAAAAACTTTGCATCGTTTCTGTGCCACCTTGAATGAATTTAATGTTTCAGATAATAACGATCAAGGTCACATTTTAGTTTCTCGAAATCAGCAAATTACAACAGTAGGGAAAGGAAGTAAGACATGTACAGGTTTGCTTCGGTAGCATGATGCGGAACTTATTGTTAGGACATTGGATAGCATCAGTCCTAATTTCGGCTTGGGGTACAGGACCCGGAAGTGCGGAACTTATACTCAGGACATTGGTTGACATCAATCTTAATATCATGCTTTGGGTGCAGGACGAAATCTTATCCTCAGGATATTGGTAAGCATCAATCTCAATATCAGGCTTTAGGTGCAGGACGAAAACTTATCCTCAGGATATTGGTAAGCATCAATCTCAATATCAGGCTTTGAGTGCCGGACGAAAACTTATCCTCAGGATATTGGTAAGCATCAATCTCAATATCAGGCTTTGGGTGCAGGTTGCGGAACTTATCATCAGGCTACTGGTAAGCATTAATATTAAAATCAGACTTTGGGTGCAGGACGAGGAACTTATCTTCAGGACATTGGTAAGCATCAATCTTTATCTCAGGCTTTGGGTGCAGGACGGGGAACTTATCCTCGGGACATTGGTAATCTTCAATCTTAACCTCATGCTCTGGGTGCAGGTCGCGGAACTTATCCTCAGGATATTGGTAAGCATCAATCTCAGTATCAGGCTTTGGGTGCAGGACGAGGAACTTATCGTCAATACATTGGTTAGCATCAATCATTATTTTGGTTTGGGGTACGGGACGTGGAGCTTATCCACAGGACATTGGCAAGCATCAATCTTAATCTCAGGCTTTGGGTTCAGGACGTGGAATTTATCCTCAGAATATTGGTACGCATCAATCCCAATATCAAGCTTTGGGTGCAGGACGCAGCACTTATCTGCAGGACATTGGTAAGCATCAGAAGTGTTCTGCACGTATGTCCGAAATTCGTGACCATTCCGTGGACAAAACATCTCCAGATTCTCTTTGCATCAGTCCGTCTGTCCACCGCCAGTTATATGAGCAAGTCACACGATGTAGCACCGGCAGTCGCGGGGTTGGTTTTTGATAGGTTCCTTTTAGGCCAGAAACAATGCGAACTGGACAATCAGCCGTCAAGTGATATACCCTTGATTGAATGACTGTTTGGTCATATATTGGTTATATCACGACAGTGTATCCTTACATTAATTGACACTACCACAACCCAAGGTCTGAAGCGTTTCCATAATGTTGGAACGTTAATTGTCCCCCAGTGCTAAGTACAAACAGTATTGCTGTTCTACTAAGAACTAGATGGCCTTGAGTGCGACGCTTCACCCCAATCAAACAAACCTTGTCATCATCATTATTGTTATGCTTCTACTTATATTTAAATATCTTTCCATAAATTGATATTATTTTTACCAAAAAATAAAGTACAACAAACTCGAAAATCTTTGACAAATACCTACTTACAGTTTTTAAGCATCTATACGGTATAAATAATCACTTTTTACCATAAATTAAGACATTTCAGTTAAATGGATTCTGTTTTGCAGGCAAATAAGCATGCAAAAACAAGTTGAGACTATTGATTTAAGTTGGTCTAATTTTTTTATTCTGGGATTAGTGGCTCGTTTAAGGTCGGCATCGCGATCATCCGGGTTTGGTGGCTCGTTCATGGTCAACATCACGAATATCCGGGTTTGGTGGTTAGTTTATGGTCGACATCGCCAACATCTGAGATTGGTGACTTGTTAATGATCGACTTCACCAGCATCCGGGCTTGGTGGCTCGTTTATGGTGGACATCACTATTAATCGACTTTGGTGGCTCGCTTATGGTTGACATTACGAACATTCGGGTTTGGTGGCTCGTTTCTGGTCGACATAACGAACACCCGGGTTTGATGCCTCTTTTATGGTGGAATTTACGAACATCTGAGTTTGTTATCTCGTTCATGGTCTGGTGGCTCGTTTATAGTGGACATCACGAACGTTTGGCTGCTCGTTTATGGTCGACAATACAAACATCCGGTTTTGATGGCTCCTTTTTGGTCGACTTTACGGACATCTGGTTTTGATGGCTCGTTTATGGTCGCCATCACGAACATCTGGTTTTGGTGGCTCGTTTATGGTCGACATCACGAACACCCGGGTTTGGTGGCTCATTTATGGTCGATATCTCAAACATCCGGGTTTGGTGGCTCGTTTATGGTCGACATCACGAACATCCGGGTTTGGTGGCTCGTTTATGGTCGACATCACGAACATCCGTGTTTGGTGTTTCGTTTATGGTCGATATCACGAAAATCCACGTTTGGTGGCTCGTTTATGGTCGATATCACAAACATCCGGGTTCGTTATCTCGTTTATGGTCGGCATCACAAACATCCGGGTATGGCGGCGCGTTTATGGTCGACATCACGAACATCTGGGTTTTGTGCCTCGTTTATGGCCGTCACCGGGCACACCCAGGAAAAAATTACCGCTTGAAATCTTACTCAGAATTTCAAATCTGTGACTTGCTATGGATATTGCCTGATTTACAACATTACAAACCAAGCTGTTAAATATATATTAGTGTACATATATTGAGTTGAGAGGGGGGAAAGGGGGGTGGGCACAACAGTATATTTTATTAGTCGCATTGTGGTTTAATGTCGCACTCCAGGATATTCACTTATATGACGGTGGATTGTTCATTTCACTCTGTTTATAGCTTATATACAGAGAAAGCTCCATAAAAAAAACATAACCACGATTACCTGTGGCTTCACTCATAACTTATTGACTCTAACAGGCGAATGGTATATCGAAGTAGGATAGTTAAGCAGACGCGCTGCCCACTAATCCACGGCCGCTGGCAAGCAATACATTGCATTGGGCTTTATGTAAAGGGACACAAGTATTTCTTCAGTGAAGCTTTGCAGACGAACTAAGACTGTAATGAATTGTGTGGAGCACAATTTTCAACCTAAAATGATTACTTGATAGACTTTTTCTATGAATTTGCAGAGATGCAAATGAACGTCAACCATTACTAATTAGCTGCTGTAAACTATTAAAATGCCTTTATTGTAACCTAGAAACTACTTGCTATATTGCGCCCGTCCTTCCCAAAGCCTGCCTCGCTGTGTCATTCTGCTCTTCCTTCAGTTAAGTAAGTTTAAATCCTGAGAATATCGGAGAATGATCCTGCCGACTTGCACGTGTTCCTGACATTTTGCAGAGGACGTTTAATACTGTCTGTTCTTTGTTTAATGATATGCATCCGTATGCGAGGTGTTTTTCTAATATAACGGCGCACTAGCTAAATGGGTGGCCGAGAGTTCTTGATCACTTTAATGAGATGGACCATCCCAAGTAAAGAAGAATCCCTACTATCGCTAAACACTCCCCGTTTGCTTCTTCTTCACATTTGTTGCGTCATTACAAGAATGTGATACTCTTATTGCTACGTGTGCAATTAACAATAATTCCGGAGACTGGTTGGAGAGTTTAAAACTGTCGTATTAATCCTGAATACGATTCAAATCTATTGGATGTTGTGAATGGTGAGGGATCCTGAACTTAACCGGAATAATCTATTCATGTTTTTTTTTTATACCGTTACAGATTGGCTGAACTTTATCCAATTCCAATGTAGTTACCATACCGGAACTGTTTATAATGTGAGCTTCCTCTTACCCTGGTGCTATTTGAGTTTTGAGACAACCTGAAGCCGAACTAAGAGAAGTATTTGTATTAATCACTGTATCTGTCCTGCTTTGTTGGCAGTAGCGTCCATGGTGGTTACATTCATCCATGGGCTGACTCACCGCCACTTCATGGAAATACGGCGTTAAACCTTACTCAAGCGAAATCTCCGGCAAACTGTCAGGGTACCGAAAGGTCCCTAATGTTTTGGATCCGGTAATATCCTAAAACGAAAATGCTGGTTTCATCGCTAACGTTATAGAATGTATTTTTCTGGAAAGATGGGCCCCTACAAAACCTATTGTCTGGTCATGAAGCACACCCATGACAACAGAACTTTCGTTTGATTTTATTTTCCATTTTAACCCCATTTACACAGTACCGAATTTACGAATTAAGTCTCCAACAGACCTGATTTGGTAACTTGGTATGGTGGACTTTTCATGCCATATCAGGTCTGCCTGTACAATTGATTATATTAAAAATATTCTCCAAAATCATTTTGCGATAAAAAAAATGTTGGTTTGTTTTTTTGGCTCAAGGCGATCAGAGAGCTATCCATACACTGAGAACAACACCAGAGTATGGGGATAGATTTAACCTTAACTAAAAATGTAGCAACGCCAAATAATGTCCCAATTGACGGATCGTCGACTGTTCGTTCGCCACGCCCTTTAGATCTGAGGGATATCACTGGTGTTATACCTAATGGATATAAACACAGATTACGATATCTAAAGTGTATTTCTGAGAATTTTAACAATGCGATAATATACCATAATCATGACAAATGCTTGCCTCGCAGAAAGTTCATCGAAATGTGTATATTCAGTTTATTTTAAAGTGTGGTCACAGCACTTGATCCAAAGGATAAAATAATGGCGGAAAACGAGTCAAAGCAGCATCTGATTGGTTAAAAAAGTATTTGATTGACAGCTGGCGATCGGTTAATTGTTGCATTGGCGGTGATAAACACAACTTTAATTGCCTGGTAATGACTGGGTGGTATATAGATGTCGATCATATCTGCATGCAAACTACACATGTAGTATGGTCTGATCCAGAAGTCTATTTATTCAATATATATATAGAGATTATATGTACAGTGTGTGATGCGTGACGATATATCCGCTCGAGACAACAAGAGCTGATATAACGACAGGTAAACACACACTTTACATATAATCTGTTTATCATATAACTTCAATGTTTCTTGAAAAAATTGATTTTTGGGACAAATTTGACAAACTATCAGCGAGGATCGCTTGACAGAGGCAAAGTAGTACTTATATACTATTTAGTCCGAATATTAAAATAATCCAATGCTTAATTGTGACCTCGTATAATAAAACGGGCTGTTTTGATTACCCTTTTTTAAAACCTATAAAACTAGAAGCATGATTATATGATTTTAGTATTTAAAAAACAGACTGTTTGAAACCTGAAATTTAAAGAACGCAAATTTGTTTACATCAGAATCCTATTAATGCGCAAAGGGAAACCCCAATGACTGAACCGTCCGAGCACGTGAATGTTTTCTATAAAATTACGCATCCAAGAAAAACATTCGAGAAAACATTGTTCAATTTTTAAACATTAACTAGCGGCTTTATTTTGTTTAATTATAATGTAACAATAACATAAATGGAACAAATTGTCCGGTTGCCAAGTGTTGATCTGCTACACAAGGTCGAGGTATATGATAATACATTTTATATATAAAAAAACAAATATTTCCTGTTATAAATAAATAAACTGTTTTTTCTTCTTCTTCATTTAGGTTCCAAAGGGACCCTTCCTATATTTCGGCCTGGGATGTTGATGTAAAATGAAGTCTTTGGAATATGTTTTATTTCCATCTTTTTTAAAACTTTATTAGTTGTATATTTTTCGATTGATATCTATTGAAAATGTAAATCCATACTATATTTAAGTCCGGGATGGTGATGTAAGACGATGATTTAGGAATATGTTTTTATTTCCAGCTTTTTAAAAATGTCTTGCGTTAATTGTACACTTTTCTTTTTATTTCCATTTAAAGTGTAAATTTCAATTTTACGATATGGAAGCTATCTGTTTTCACATTTGAGCATTGTCCACGTAGTTTAATATTTTATGCCACTGGTAATGTTTTATGGTGAATTAAAAATTTTCTACGAATCGTAATCTTTGTATATTATGTATTACCTCCGAATACTGTAGGTAGCTTCACTGATTAGCCGCTGTAGGTATATACAAACCATTTTACTTTAACAGCTGACAGCAGAAAGGACGTTTGCCGCGTACAGCCAGAACAAAGTTTACTTTTAAATATCCAATGAAAATCCACTTTTAGTATGGAGCTTTATACAAACTCGGATCAGTTTCTGACAAAGTTGCTTTAAGACAGCCAGTTAAACGATTGCGGTATCAGATACAACCTTAACAATAACAGACTTATACGTTGCAAATGACAAAACAAAAATGACATCCTCGGCAGAAAGCACACCTTTTGTTACCGGTTAAATTTCTATACATTAAATATGGTCCGAATCTAGGTATGCATTTAAAAAATATATAAAGTTGCTGATGAAGGCGCTTTGATGCAAAACTATATTTATTTATAACTATTTTTGTGAAGATACATTTTATATCTTTCTAAAAGCAGTCACACTGGCACAGGGATGTAAATCAATTAAAATCGAAAAATCATATTATGTTCTAGATATCTCCCAGAGA
>JAVFBW010160541.1:0-11676 GCA_034783835.1 Mopalia ciliata
AGGGTGTATATTGTTTGATTTCAGGGTGTATATTGTTTGATTTCAGGGTGTATATTGTTTGATTTCAGGGTGTATATTGTTTGATTTCAGGGTGTATATGGTCCGTATAAAGTGTGAGAGCAACACCGCCACACAGAGTAGACTGCAGAGTATTGTCAACAGTCTTTTCCCCAAAGGCTCTAAAATCATCACCCCTAGAGACACTCCACTTAATATCTTTGTGAAAATTATACAGTTTATTGCCAAGGTAAGAAGCCGCTGGTCAGGAGGAGCTTGGTTTGTCCTGGTGCTCACAGAGCAAAGGCGCAATGAAAAGCCTGTTGAGATGTCCTTACGTTATGTCTTGCTATTGTCCTGTCTTGTCTCTGTTTGTTGCCAGTGATGTTAGATAATTATATTGTTTCAAAATATTAAAAGAAGACAAGCATACATAAGCATTTGATAAAAAAAAAATGGCAATTTTTCAAAAGCTCTGATCAGGTCACATGTTATGTAAGCTCGTATAACCAGCAGAAGGTCTAAACAGGATGAACTGTTAGTTATAAGGAAAGCTAATGCCATGTAGGGTGGCCGGAGGTCCACTGGAGCTAGACTGAAACAAAGGAAGTTATTCTTTCTAGAAACTATTATGTTGTGATAGCTTGCTTGGTGACAGCCAAGTGTTATTGTTGAATCCGTTGGTGTTTCTGAGCTCTAGTTCACTGCATTTTATCACAGTCCCAACATTACATGTATCTACCTTTTCAACCTGCAGTTCAACCCTGTCTGAGGTCTGACATAGGTCAGCCACTTGTTTTAGGAGTGTATATGTTATGATAATATTAAGCGTACCTATTAAATGGAAGGAATAGAAAATCATTACCAGTGGCACTGTGTTATACCATGTTTAATGAACATGCACTTCTTGAAAGAAACCAGATTTATTCATGATACTTTTAACATATTTTTTTTCTTAACATAACTTAAATTATCTGTATTGATTCAAAAAGCTCTATTTTGTTGAAACTTTTATCAATTTGTGTTTAAAAACAATTTTAATGTTCACAAAAGAATCAGAATTTGAATTATGTAATGTATTTGTTGTTTTATTTAGGAGAGATTAGACTTTGCCATGAAGGAGATCATATTTGATTTGTTATGTGTGGGTCGTCAGATGAAATTGATACATGTAACTCCAGAGGTTAGTTTATTATTGTGTCATTTATGTCAATGCTAACTACTGTAATTTGAGGAAAAAGTAACTGTTGATTGCAAAAGAAAGAAACCTAATAATACTAACAATTAATTCAATCACAGTTTTAAAAATTCAGTTTTTTATTGATCATATTTAAGTGACAATACAATCTCCAATATAACTATACAGAATACTGAAATGGTATTCTCTACAAATAGTTTTATGATAATTTCAGTTTAATAACTGATAACAACAGTCTTTTAAAAAAGTACTACAAGTTTTTTGTTTGTGAATAAGATCTACAACACACTTGCCTACTTGGCTTTCTGTATGGATAGCATCACTATGTTGGTCTCACTCTATGGATGAGCTAATCATAATGATTTTAGTAAACCCTAAAGAAACCATCAAATTCGTATCCTGGATGATAAATCTCTCGACTTTGATTTCAGAGGATGAGTATAGGATTGAGAGCATTCCTGGTGATCGCTGATAGCCTGCAGCAGAAAGATGGAGATCCTCCCATGCCACAGACCATGGCCACTCTCCCTTCAGGGAACACTGTCAGACACAAGAAAACCTTCCTCAACAAATTCCTCACAGATTCTACAGCCAAAATCATAGGAATCGCTCTCTATTATCCACATGTTCTCAAAACTCTAGACTCTATATTCAGAGCCTTGGATTTACAAGTGGGTCGAACACTTCTACTTACCAAACCAGAAAACCTTAGCAAAGACCCAGAGGAAGTGCTCACGTAAGTTAACTCTATCTGTTTTCCTGCTTTCTTTTTGTCTGACAATAACAAGTTAATTAGGACTGCTAAAACATGACAGGTCCTTGTGAGTTATTTCAATATTTCTTTAAAATATTTGTATAAAAATATCATTGTTTAACTTTGACAAAATTGAGATAAGGTCTGTGCACTTGGGCCTTTTATAAGGTATGTTTCCATTTGGAGTTTGAACCTACATGTACATGTTGTAGGTCAAATATATATGGTGGATTTTCCTCACTATGCTCCAACATTCAGTCACTGTATATATTATAAGGTTTATTGAAAACATTAGATGATTTTCCAATTTTAATTAATTATCATCTCTGTGCTGGTGTGACTACTTTTTAGAAGTATATTGTGTGAAGTGTTTTATGAGGTTTACAAAGTAAAAGGGGGATAATTCAAAACTTCTAATATCTAAAAATAATTGTTTTTCTCTTACTCTGTTTATTCATTTATTTGTGAACTATTTTATTTCTTGATTTAGGACTGAGAGAAAACCAAAGATAGATTTATTCCGAACATGTGTGGCGTGCATCCCTCGACTAATCCCCGATGGAATGACTCCCCATGAATTGGTGGAGTTACTAACAAGGCTTACTGTCCATGTGGATGAAGAACTCAAAGGGTAACTACTGTCTGTTTGGTCAATCTTTAGTAAATAGCCTTCTAGCTAAGGGCAGTTTGTTTGTAGAGTTGTGCTAGTGTCAATTTTTGTTGGAATACACCTTCTTCATATATGTGAAATACCCTCAAGCTCGATGTAAAACAAACCTTGATTCTTTCTCTGGATATGAACTCCAAAGTTTTTATAACTTTGACAACTTGCATATAATAAAGAACGTTTATTCTAACTACTGATACATGGGTGGTTGGGTGAGAGCTTCCTTTTGCTCTGGTTTTTCCAGAGCTACAATATATGGGGCTACACAAAGCTGATCTGTTTGTGATGTTTTTTTACTACATTCTGTGATTGTCCTGCCTTGTCTCACCTACTGCTAGAGGCATTGAGGGTGATTTCTTTCAGGTTCTGGCCTGGTACTTTTATATGGGTGAAATAGCTTTTTAAGTATGGTGTAAAACCCCAGTCGAACAATCAAAACATGATTACCGAAAATCATATCACATGTGATTTCTATTTGATCATCCCCTAATTACCAGCTACAGGTAGCCTTCATTCTAAGTGAAATATACACCTGTCAAATAAAGGAACAAAAATGAACTGGGTTACTGTGTAAGGATGAATTTTATGATGTTTATTTACTCTCTTTATTCATTAAGATTTTTAAATTGAATTAAGCATGTATTTAATGTTTATTTAGGTTAGCATTTCAAGCTTTACAACACTTGATGCACGAGTCCTTTGAGTGGAGAGAACAAGTTGTCCGAGGTAAGTCATTGGTTTCCTTCACAAACATTGTGTCCACAGGCTTTTGTTGGTTATGGCATGTTTATAGCAACCATTAGGTTATCATAAGAATATACTAATTGTAGATAGTTGCATTAGCATGCACATGGTTATTCAATATTGGCCTTATACTCGAGATAACATTTCCAAACAAATCCATTACATTCAGCAAACTTAAAGAATTTTCTCACATCCCATGAGTAGTTTGAAACATTTGTGTTAAAAAATAAACTATGGTCTGTCCCATTGTGACTATTGAACTGCATTGTCTTCTTTCATCCTACATATGGCTTTTTTTGTTTCAGGTTTTGTGCTCTTTATACAGAAAGAGATTGGAGACACAAACACTCAATTATTAGATGGTACTCTACGTATGTTAATTCAGCTGCTGGTTAACTGGAAGTCCGGGAGTCATGGAGTACAAACAGGACATAGTTTTAGGGTAAGTTTATAGTGCTATTCAGTGTTGCCCTCGTAATATTTCCAGGACCTGTCTTGATATATAAAGCACTGTCAATATTGAACAAAATTCCTTTGGCTGTGCCCAAAGCATAAATTGTGTGAGAATAATATATTTGTTCTGGTTTGGACAGAAAATATACAGATCTAGTCTTGGCTATGTTATGTATATTGTACTTGCCCATTAAATACATAAAGGGTGATATACTGAGACAAAAGGAAAAATCATGTGCCGACCGATTAAATAAAAATGATGTCATTATCATTGTAGGAAAAGTTTGGAGATACTCGGATTGAAAGGCCGAACAACTCCCCGTCGAACAAAGCTGGTGCAAACTTAGTGGTGCTACATGAAGTAGAGGGACTGGCTTTGGTTATGCTGTGTAATACAAGATTAGTGACCAGAAAACTGGCTCTACATCTTCTCAAAGAAATCCGAACAATTGTCAACACAACAGGCTGCAGTGTGGTAAGACAGGATAAGTACAGTCAAGTACATTTTAAATCATTTTATTTATATTCAGTTTGGAATTTGTAAAATATTATGTTCTTTTAATGTAGACTTATAAACTGTCTTTGAACATAATTTTTATGCATGTGAACTAATGTTTTTTAAGGCTAATATTGTATAGAGCTCATCTTGAGATAAAGACTATTGTTTCATAACTTTGTCCATAAATAGTGCCTGTAAATGAACAAAAAAGAAATCTGGCATGTTAATCTGCAATGATGGTGTTTGTTATTCTGACCGTTAGGTGTGTGAGCCATGCTTGATAGATGTATTGGATAAGGCTTGCCCTCTTGTCCTGGAAAAATTACTGGACTTACTCCCACAGAATGAAAAGGTAAGTTATAGAAATAACAGGGCTGTCATGTTTTAATGTAAAATCGATTGGAATTGATTTAAGTTCAACTTCAACCTTTTTAAGTTCTTCACTGCCAAAATAAAGTAGATTATAAGATTTCTTGTTGTGAATCAGAATTAGTAAGACCATGTAATACAATCAAATGGTTGACAGATGGTTTATATTGATAGAACTGAACTGTGTGGAATATGGATAGAAATGTGTAAATAATCACTTACTAGAAATACTGACTGCTGGACGATTCATACTGTTTCAGGCTGTGGTGCTCATGTCCCCTAACATTGACTTGACCTGGGTGATTGACCGCTCGGCCTCAGTATGGCCTCACAACCCACATGATAAGGGGACTGATATCACCATGCCAAGCGGTTCTGTAACTCAGTCTAGTTTCAGTAAGCTGGAGATCTGGATGAGTATTCTCTCAGAACTGGTCACCAATGAGTACGCCAGGGGCTTGTGTCCTCACGCAGTCAGCCATGCCTGGCCTATTGTGTATGGTAGACTTGTTTCTCTCTTCCAACATGTGGACCCAAGGTAATTGAAATAATTTGTTTTTGGCGTCTTGAGTGGCGTCTTGAGAATAAATGTTTTAACTTAGATGCTTGATTATCAATTGATTAATCAGTGTTTAATGCCATATTAAAGGTTCACTTCAGGCTTCAACTTGACAAGCATATACTACAATAAATTTTAAGAAAATTATCTTAATATCTCCCCAAAAAAATGAGTTATGTGCGGGGTTTTTTAAAATTTATTTCTCAGTTACAATGTATACATCATGTTGTTCTGTTTTCTGTATATTCCGTATTTCGTTTGACCTTTATTGTCATAATAATTTCCTTATTTTTCTAAAGTTTACAAACGACAGAGACTCGAGCCTCCTCGATACTGAGATCTGGGAGTAAGAAGGTAACCACAGAGAGGGATATACACATGAACCTCTTGAGGAATTATGTGGTGATGGCCTGTTGTATAGCTCAGAAATCCTCTATGGTACCACACAGGTGTGCATCACCTGAGCTGGGGTAAGTATAAACTATGTCTATTTGGGTTGTTCATTTTCTGCCCAATATTTTAGTTATATTTCATAATTAACTCAAAGCAAATCACGATTCCGTCTTTTGTGTCCTGACAATAAGGTTAGCATATCAGCCATATTGGAAAATTGTTACATATGTTACATATTTTAAAGACTCTTCCCCATGCCCTCAGAGCGTTAGGAAAATTAGCCGGTATGTTTGTGATGTCTTTGTATTGCATCCTTTAAGTACTTCATTAAACCACAATCAAACGAAATAAATTTTTAGATTAACTGACCAGATTTGGTACATTCAGATTCAAACTTACTGTATGAATATTCTTGTTGTTTTTCAAAGCTTTGTCACATTGTTTGTGTTTGCTGATAGATTCTGATTGCACATAATTATTTTATTAAATGGTTATATTTCAGTTCTTCCCCGGAGAGTAACACATCTGACAAGTCTGAGGGTAGACAAGGTGGGGGGTCCGCCACATCAACTGGTCTGTTCCATATGCTCATGAAGTGTGACGGGGCTGACATGAGGGACTCCATTGTGAATGGTCTGGGACACACAAACTCTGATGTTTTCAGGTGAGTTAATCAACCTCTCTTGATGTCAAACCATAATTTGAGAGTAGATTATCTGAAGGTTCTATCATATTTGGTTAACACCCTACTTGTGTCTATTAGCAGATTTACTGACATTTCTGATATTTGTGTCTCATTTATAGTTTTTTTTTGCAGGTATTATACATTTCTCAGAAAGTAAAATATTTGAGAAGTAATATTGTTGTTAAAAAGTTATATCAGAGTTTAATCTTACATGGTGAAACGTTGGCATTGTGGGTGTACATGCTTTCATTTGTGGGGAATAATGATAAAGGAATCTCCAGGCAATATGAATAGTATGGATACTAATATTATAAACAGATTATGATTTCTACAGTAATAGTTTGAGAGTAGATTATCTGAAGGTTCTACCCTATTTGGTCCACATGCTCATTGGGTTTTTAGCGGGTTTCCTGACATTTCTTATATGTGTCTCATTTATGTATTTTCGTGTATAATTAATATATAATTATGACTTCTACTGTTGTTTTGCTCACTAGAGCCCTTGTACAGCCCTTTTTGAAATTAGCAATACAAATATTTGAATGTAAAATTGTGTGTAACTCAGCTGCAATTCATATCTTATAATCAATAATTCTGATTTACATGCTTCATTTCAGAGATTTAATGGAAGAGTTACTTCCCTTCCTGAAAGAAGCTATTGATAAAAAACAAGACAACATCAAGAGACGAAGAAAGAGAGATCTTCTAAGAGTTCAGTTGGCCAGAATCTTTGAACTCCTGGCAGAAAATAAAACATTTGCTCAAGCGTAAGAATATTTATTTTCAACAAATAGTTCGGTCAGACTCGGAAAGTTAAGCCAGCTTAATTACCAACTGCTCTTTGAATTGGATTTCTCTGATTTTGACATGCATGCAGACAAACAGAATATTCAGCTGGCTTCTATCAAAAATTTCAAAATAACATAGGAATAATAAACAATTTGTTGTTATTCAAATCATAACCTAAAACCTCGGAATCAGTTAAACCTGTTCAACCTGTAGACTGCACGACCTAGGTTCCAATCTCATTTAAGGTATATATGATTTCTGCTTAGTAATCCAGCTGGGCTCGCAGCCGTGGCTCAGTGGTAGCGAGTGCGCTTCCTAAACTGAACCTGCTTCGATTTACCGGTCACGGGTTCGAGTCCGCCTGTCGACCATCAGGTATATGAGTGAGTCGCAAGTTTTGGCTCCGGCAATCGTGGGGGTGGTTTTTACGAGGTTTCCTCCGGTTTTCCACTGTAATAAGGCTGTGTACTGTGTAAAGTGGACAATCCGTCATCATATAAGGGAAATACCCTTGAGTACGGCGTTAAACACCAATCAAACAAGCAAAACAATATTAATTCAGCTCACTGTTTATATATGCAAAATCAAGCTATGTGTCTTCTGTCCATGAAATTGAACTGTATTTGCTGGGTGTTTTTTCCTAAATTCAGTAGCTCGGGTGTGATTGACAAAGAGAAGCACTGTCTGGTTGGAACATTTGTTGATTACATTGATGGAGCCCGTCAGTATTTGGAGGGAGAAAGTGATAGAGATCTACCAATACTCCAGGAAATCAGACTCCATTTCAGCGGATTTGTCCATTACCTTATCAGAAATACGCCATGTAAGCATTTTCTTGTAATTTAAATGTTCCCTTTTTTCTTTCTAATTTTGAAAGATGCTCAATGTTATTTCTTAACGTCTCTTTATTCTTTGTCACAAAAAATCTTTATTGACTTTTTGGAAATTCAATATTGATTATAATGTTAGACATTAACTATTAACCCTTTGAACCCAGTCTGGTGACCCCAGAGGTTCCAATTGTATGGTATATTGTTCAAATGAGAATATTTTGGAATAAAACTGTCCTTTGTACATGTTTATTGTTTTGTCATATCAATTTTAACTAACAACAAACAATTAAATACCAAGCAATGTAAAATTGTTACCTTTTTTTTCTTCAATATTATACAAAACCCGGTCACCATGGGACCCACCTAACTGACATACCTAAATACAAAATAAATCACCAACCAAACTAAACCTTGCATATGTCATATTGTAAGTCCATGTGTGCATTTTGTTTGTTTCTTTCTTTAGCTGAGTTGAGAGAGACACTGTTGACGAGAGAGTTAAGATACAGTTTATTTCACCTGTTTGCCAGCTGGGGAGGACGATTCTGTCCAACATTTGGCTCCATTGATAGAAGGTAGGCCACATCTTTTGTACATTCTGATAGATGTCCTAATTTGTTTGTTGATCTTGTACATACAGTGTTAATGTGAGGAAAGCTCAGAAAACATTGTTCTGCACAATATACAGTGAAGGATTGTTACAAAATGTCTTATAATATTATGAATACCTGACCCACAATGTCTCTGTATTTTGTGTTAGCCTGTAAGTACCTTTAGAGGAGTTTTCATAGCCATCTGTAGACCCTGACTGGAGGAGCGAATTCCTCATGTGGTTTCTAGTAATGTTGGATGCCTATTACAAGATTGAAAATTAATGCAAAGCCAATAAATCCGCGTTAGAATGTATACATGTTAGCAATGATCTCTTGATGTTGGATGACCATGTTGTTTGATGTTGTGTTTAGATTGGTAAAGGATGAGACTTGTACTGACCTGGAGTTATCAGCTGTTAGAGCGATGTCTTCTGTACTCTGCTGTGGACCAGTCTTTGACACTAATGGACTGAATGATGACGGCTATGTCTACCAGTGGTTAGATATTCTACTCAGCTCCCATGATGAAAAGGTTAGCCATTCTCTATCACTGTATTCATATTACACAAGCTTCTACGAAGGACACTGGTTTAATCCTACTTTTTTGACTTTGAAATCAACTGCCAGGCTGGTTTGACTTTAAATTAAAACAAGTAAAGCTTTGCATTAGCATTTTGTTTTCTATCTCTCATTGCTTAGAGCAACATGAAACTGTTTTTGTTTTTTTGTGTGATATCTTTCATCTTGTAATTGTCAGGCGTTGTCTTTGTTTGTTGCCAGTGACATCAAGGGTGATTTCCTTCACCCATTGGGCTGACACATTGTAATACGAGTGAAATAACCTTAAGTATGACTTAAAATCCTAATCAAACAAACACTTTTTGTACATCTTTTTGAAGGGGTGTAGTATATTAGCATATTAGCATCTTGACACCCAACAATCACATGTATTAATCATGTACAGTTTTGTGTTTCTGACATTATTCCTTATAAATACAGACAATCTGCGTGTCTCAACACACTGGTATGAGAAAGCTAGGTGTTACTTACTCACATAAGTATGGAAAAAAGTATATATGCTGAAAGCAACAGGAGGACACGAATGAGATGAAAGAACTATTGTTTCATCACGTTTTACAATAATAGAAAACCAGATTTACACCACCATGGTACAATGACAAGCTATTATTTTTCTTGTGTTTTCTAAAAAAAAGATCTATTTACTACATTTACAACAAATTGTTTATATTTACCATAATATAGATGTAATCAGTTTTAGGAGTTGCATGGATACATAATTTTCTGTCTCTCTATGGGGGAAATATTTGATTCTTAGAGAAAAATGCCCTTTGGTCTGAGATTAAGACATCACAAAAAAAAAGATATATTTTCATGCTATTAAAAAGCCTTGGCTGATATAAAGGTACTGTTAGATTTTAAATTATAGGAACAAAGAAATAATTCATGTGTGTCCCAGGCTGGTATTTACCCGATTCTCACCTGCTTTTCCACCCGATAGTGCTAGTGCAAAGACATCCTTTTAAGTGGAATACCACAGTACTGAGTATGCTGCTAAATAGTAAGCAAAACCTCAGAATCATTTGAATTATTTTGAAACACACCCATCGTTTATGTTATAAAATGAACTTTCCAAAAAATGGTTATAATTCATATTGTATGTGTGTGTTTTCTATTTATATCTGTTTTATTATTCCAGATAATCTTCCTTATAAGTCTCCTTTTTAATTTAGCTTATGTTGGTCTTTTTCTATAATAATTTACATCATATATCTATATTTACCTATCTCTGTCATCAGATTCAAGGGGAGGTAAGTTATGGTGCATGGAATGGATTTCCACGTGTACCAAATTTAAAAGACAAAAAGTGTTTTTATTTTGCTTGTTTGAAGCTTTGGTTATTTTCCAATCCTTGTAACATTGTTTTCGTTGTTTTGACCCTGGATTTTCGCAGTTTATTTGATTTTTATCACGGCTATTTAAGTGAACGGAAAATATTCCTTCGTTCAGGTTATTATTTATATTGTGCAAATAGTTCGCAAACACTGTTTAAGTTGATCTTGCATTTCTGTTTGCTTATAATATAGCCTTAAAGTGTAGCTTTCAATATATTGTGTTTTTATGGAGCACATTACTAAAGACACAGGTTTAATTTGATTTTGTTTGTCATCTAGCCATTCACTCACAATCTTTGCTTCCTATTTTAAAATATTTTTCGCTTCATAGTACATAAAATAAATCAAATGAGATCCTGTTTGGAAAACTAGAAGCAATAGTTATTCAGAAAATCTCTTTTTTATTTAAAAAAAATTAACTGTCTTTATCTGGGGAAATTTGATTTATTATTTGAAAAACACAGCGCTCAAAAATTATACCTAATAAGCCGTCTTACAGTGACACAGCAATATGTCTAGAATCACTAGGTTTCAAAGACCATAAAGTGAAGCTTAAACTAGTAAACCTATCGCAATTTGAGGCCCTGCTACATCATTTGATAAAATCACCTTTTCTGGGGGTTTTTTTTGGATTCTAGGACACTGTCATAAATTTAATTTTTTATAACCATTTCTGGGCAAATAAATGTCTGTATACTGGCTATAGTTGCAGAGTGTGCCTGTATAAAAATTCAGATAACAGTAGCTCTCACGAAAAACAGACGACAACATTTTATCACATGGCCTAGCTCGACCTCATTCGTTTGCCGGGATGGAAATAAGGGCTGGGGATTGACAATAACCCACCACATTTGGGTTCCATGTCAAACAATAAAAACTTATCAAATTCACAGCTTGATTTTAAAATGACCGATATTTTCCTATATTTGAAACCCTGGTATGACTAGTTAAGATTGTTGGCCTTTGAAATCTTGTGATTCGCAAATTACTGTTTGAACTATAAGATGGCTAATTGTTTTAATGAATAAAAATGATATGCATACCCAAGAATGTTTATTCTTCACTCGATTTCCCATGAAACATGAGGTAACTCGACCTGTCGAGGTGGTGATTTTACGAGGTTTCCTCTCTGTGTTCCCTTTCAACCAGGCCCTGTGAGGGAGCGGGTGGGCAATGGCCCTGCAGAATACTCCCTCGGCTTCGTCGGTGTTCGCAGAGCTAAAGGGTAAT
>JAVFBW010160563.1:0-11675 GCA_034783835.1 Mopalia ciliata
ATACAGTAAAAGGCTTTTGCAATGCGCAAAAGAAAACAAGACTCGGGCATTGTTTTAACAGATTTCTTTGAACATCTGTCGTGGAAAAAAGACCAGAAGTACAAGGCATTGCTCATGAATAGTTTAAAGATAAAGGGCGATAACTCCAATATACGTCTGAAAACTGTTAGAAGCAAATCTTTAACAATCAGTGTTATCAAATTAGCAATAAATATACTTAAACTAAAGCGTTATTCTATGAATTTTAAATCGGACTAAAACTCGGTGGTATCAGATATCGAAATTTAAATACGTCGATGAAACAACGGTGAAGATATACTCATTGACGAATATTAGACGGTCATCCTAATAGATCGAGTGGTTGTTACAATAACTTACAAATTATTGCAGCTTAGCTTGACCAGAATGTTATTATGTATAACTCCATCAACAGTTGTATTCTGCCTCCCTTGAATATGTTTCCCGCTCTTGCAAATGTCGGGACATCCTTCGACTCTATCTGTACCTTAAAAGTTATATCGGATGTGAGTCGAAGCCATAATATTACTCGAAAACGTGTAATGTTAACCGCCGAATGTTTTGTGTGCATGCATGTAAATCAATGGAAGCACTTGGCAGTTCTTCTTTTTTATGTATCCCTTTTTGTAAATAATATGAAATTTTGTCTTCTGTAAGAAATTTAATAATAATTTAGCTCCAATGACGTCACCATATCGTCACAAGAATAGTCTTCAGACATAAGCAATAAACACGTGGATAAGTAGGCCATCTAAAATGACCCATTTATCACCGATGATATTTACAATTTTCGTACCGGTACAGTTATCTCGGAGGTGAATGGGAGCAGTAATATTATACGAAAACGTGTCATGTTAACCGCCGAATGTGTTGTGCGCATGCATGGAAATCAAAAAAAGTACTCCTCGGATGCGTATTTATAAAAAAACATCAAACCAGCCCGTTTCTCGGGATTACTCAGGAACCATGAATAAGGATTGCATTACTGTCTTAGTTAGCGACCTTCATACCCTATTACTCCCTTGGTTGGTTGTTCTGTCGGTCGGTCAAGTGGTTGGATGGTCGGTCGGTCGGCCAAGTGGCTTGTTGGTCGGTCTGTCGGTCAAGTGGTTGATTGGTCGGTCGGTCGGTCGGTTAAGTAGTTGGTTGGTCGGACGGTCAAGTGGTTGGTTGGTCGGTCGGTCGGTCAAATGGTTAGCTGGTAGCTCGGTCGGTCAAGTGGTTTGTCGGTCGGTCAAGTTGTTGGTTGGTCGGTAGGTCGGTCGGTCAAGTGGATGGCTGGTCGGTCGGTCAGTCGGTCGGTCAAGTGTTTGTCGGTCGGTCGAGTTGGTTGGTCGGTCGGTTAAGTGGATGGCTGGTCGGTCGGTCGGTACATTTTATTGGCTGAAGAGTGTTATTTTGACTTACATATATGGACTTTATATATGTGATTAGGTGTTATTCCCTCTGTTGTATGATTACAGGATTTTTTTGTCTTCCTATGTTAATAAAAAAATATATGATCTGATCTGAATTGTGGACTAACTTCATTTCCCCACCGAATCCTCTCCCAATTTACTATACCAAAAATGGTTCAAATACCGCTCTACGTTGATAATCAGGCGGTGAAGAGGAAGGTATCGTGCATAAGCACAAATTATGTTAGTACAGCAATCTCCGGTAGTACACTTTCTTTATTGAAGAAATATTTTAGTAAACTTTTTATCTCCGGTTCACGAATTAGAGATGCTCATGTCGCCACGATAAGCCTTTCTTAAGGGATATGGGAGTATTGTCGTTCTTATGAAGCATCTCACTATCAGGGTCCATGTGGCTAACCCTGAAATGCTGGTTTAGCTGATTGGTTATAATAATTCTGCATGCCAAGACGGGACAACCAACCAGAATGGAAAGATTTTTCTCCTCACATTACAAAGAAGTCTATTCATCTTGACGAGAATTAATGAAAATACATGGTTAGAATGTTTTTATTTTTTTACTGAAATAGCAAAAAACACTTTCACAGACGTTTGGAGGCAACCCCTTTCCTTAAGAAGAAAATGATTACAAAAAATGAAAGGCTATGCTTTGCCCTTTAGATGCATTATCTTATGCCTTATTGTTCACTATGCAAAAGCGTTGTTCGAGAATCCCACGCGCTAGCCTCAATGGTATATTAATAAATGTGACCGAGATCGACTTGCGTTTCAAATGCTTTGAAGTCGATTGCCTGAGACTGCTTATTTTCATATTACGAGGTGTGTATTTCTTGTATTTAGTTTGTTTAAGATTTCTGATTCGCGATAATACCTTTTTGATCATATTCAACATATTTCTTGATTACGACGTTGTACCACACTTGGAAGGATCAGATCTGTTTCAGATTGACTGATCGGTGTTTTATTGTAATTCACTTTAATGGCGCGTGTGTATGCCAACAAGAATTGACGCTAGCACAATCATATAATGTTTAGATTAAGTTAGTCTGGAAAGAGTAAGTATTATTGAAGTGTAGAAGGGACATTGCTTGCCGTTTATCTTTTTGAGAGGGGCGTGAACTTCATAAAGTGTTCTATAAACAGGTTACCACAGGACTAAGTAAACAGAGTATAATCTGAAACCGTTGAATTAAAATGAAACATTGAATCAATATGTCTTGAAAACATTGAAATTTCACGGGCGTGGTATCGTATACAAGATTTTAGAGTTAGTGATTCGGAATTAAATAAAATATTTTCAGCGAAGACAGTTCACTTGTGAGGCTTTCGTTTGGACTATGTTTGCAATATTTTTTGGTCTTTTAGTTTATTTAATCTTGTTTAGTCTTGTAGGTTACATAATTAAAAAGGTGGTTGAGGCTGGGCATTTTCCATTCCAAACTCTTAGAAAAAATATGGTCTTGTATAGAACCCTCACAGTGACTGTACCATGTATTTCTTCCTATCTTATTATATCAAAGAACAGTCTTTGTCATTATGGTTACATTTAGAACCATCCTGGTTTCATTTAGAACATCCTGGTTTCATTTAGAACCATCCTGGTTTCATTCAGAACCATCATGGTTTCATTCAGAACCATCATGGTTTCATTTAGAACCATCCTGGTTTCATTTAGAACCATCCTGGTTTCATTTAGAACCATCCTGGTTTCATTCAGAACCATCATGGTTTCATTTAGAACAAACCTCTTTTTCAAAGAACAATCAACGAACCATTATTTCTAAGAGTGCCAGCATCGTTCCAAAGAATGCATATTTTGATTCAGTTAACTAGTTTTTGGGTATAGACATTGTCACTTACTCATTAGCAGTTATCCACGTTTCCCAGATGAGTTCGGTCAACCTGAAAAGGACCGAAAAGCACGAGTCTATTTGGCTAAACACTGAACAATATCTGACATAACGAACGTCTTTTTTTCTTCTGAATACCGCTGTCTTCAATATTATCATCGCTGACAGTCGGCCATTGATGTCCGTTTACGGAGAATTCAAGCAAAATTGAATGGCATTGCTTTGAATAACAAGTCGGTTGATATTTTCAAGAACATAATTTCAAGACAACTGCAAGAAAACTTTTATTTTCTAAGATTGCAGGACTAACAAACATCATTGCCTGTAAAATTTTGGGGTACATGTCCGATATGTGGAGAGCGGTTAAGGTCACTAGGAGGTCATGACATGTAGCATGTACCGTTTTGGTGACTGTGTACATCGTGGTGTAGCAAAATGTCGTCGAAATTTGCACTATCATCATAATATATATTGGTTCAGTTTTGTATAATTAGGTTGTGAAATTAGGTAAACAATATTTGCATGTCGTTTGTTCAGTATCCATTCATTAATAGTTAAGGGTGGGGTAGCTTTATTAGTTGTCCCAGGACATGTCGCTTTGAGGCGAGACGGATAAAGCGTAATTTGCAAATCAATAAGCATGTTACGTCTCAACGAATGTCAATTGCCGAGTCGGTATTCTTACACAATTATCTATTTTGTTCAGATTTTATCTTCATTTCACACAGAAGCAGCTGTCATGTTTGTTCGTGTGTTGTCCGCGTGTTTTCTCATATGTAGTCTGGGTAAGTGATATTGTGTTTATATTGTCTGTTTTCTAAATTTAACGAAAAACTCTTTCATCGAAGAAAGGAGAGCAGAACAATGACACAATGAAGTTGTCTTTGTGATGTTACTTCTAATGTAAATTATACATGATAAATGCGATCCTCTGGGGAAGGATTAGGATAAACTAATGCTGTCTTCTTTAGAAACACATTTGTTTGAAAGATTTGTTCATGCATAAATAATATTTTACAAAACAGTTGTGTTTCTGGTTTTATTTCGACTGACCTGCCTGCAAATTGGTGAAATACCCTTGAGCACAACGTTGAACTACACTCAAACAAATCTAACTTCATTGTAAACAATTTGGACTCGTTATTTCAGCCTGTATTATGCCATCATCAGGAAATGATCAGGAAATGACGATGATGGCATAATAAATGCTGTATATTCGTCACTACTCGTATATTATGTTAAACTCTTCATTGGAACTACATAACTGTAACTACATTGAATTGCGTTGTTGTCATGTTTGAATAAAGTAAACATTGAATTTAATATATGGGCTTCCGTAATACCCTTTCCGCCCCTGACTAGATCTTACTTACTCTCGTTACACCTGTGTTATAGCTTGTACAAGTACAAAAAAGGAAAACATAGGGACGTTTTTGCGTTTTTAGCTAGCTAAGGAAATGATCTGGATCTTCCATAAGTAATTATATAGGGTTTCTTCTCACATGTACATAGCTCGACTTTTTTCGCTTTTATGTATATTTCCACATGCACACTCGATTGTGTATTTGATCTTCAATGTACATAGGTACTCTTCAAACATGCCTGTACAACTTAATTTGCAGCAATATCGGCTTTGCAAAAATGGTTTTATCTGTATTATTATTTATTTCAGCATGTGTAGCCGAGGGAATGGGACGAGGTAATATAATTAACTATCTCCATGTAAATAATGCTTATACATATAAAATGCAAACAGAATTATGTTTATTTAAATCTTTTTTTCAGCCATTAAACTCGGTGCATACAATTGTAGATATAACAGAGAGAATAATAATCTTGAACGATCGGTAATCGACAACCTGGTATTTCTTCTGTTAGTTAAATAATACTATTTTCTCCCTCATTCCAGCATTGGGAATACTTATTATTATATTAGTTCTTATTTAAAACGGTGTGTTCATCAAAGAGTCTCGTCTGTGGAATTTGTAGTTTAATTTAATTTACCGTCTGTCCAGATTTAGTTCATATTGTATGTTTTATAAAATATTTTGGTTCTCAAGGCAGGAAGGAGTGCCTCGATCCCTGTGCCGACACTGATTGTTTGCCTTATTATAAATGTGTGTAAGTATATTTACTAAAGGCTAATGTTTTTACATGCTACAATAGTATCTCGAATGGTCGGGAATGTCGATTTTAAAGATGTCGATTTACTCAAAATGGTCGTGATTCATGGCCAAATTTACAACGTAAAGGGTTCGCGACCGTGGCTTAGGGGTAGCGTGTGCACTGACTTATCCTTCTTTGGTGTACTGTTTACCGGATCGAGTCCGTCTGTCGGTCAATAAGTATATGAGCTAGTCAAACAATGTCGTTTCGGCAATCGCGGGGGCGTTTTTTTCTACCAGGTTCCATCCAAGTTATCCATCGTAATTAGACACGGAACAATAGGAAAAGGACAATCCGTCGTCATATAAGTGAAATACCCTTGAGTACGACGTTAAACCAGAAGCAACGCTTTATATTTTAAAGTCGTATCATTAAGGTGTATCTCTATTGGTTTAAAGTATCGATGTATAACTCTTTATTAACAAGAGATACGAATGAAACTAAATAAGCTCCACTACGCACAACAATCCCCAATTTTCGTGTGGTTTTGAAGATGAGCGGATATAACAATTCCATTATATTACAGATAGTCGTTCCGTATTTACACCACATACTGTTTAATGAAATTGAGCGGACTGTGATTAAGCTCAATTTCAATTAACGAACATCACACTAAGTTAACAACTATTTCAAAGATCAATCAACCGTGGGAGCCAACGTGTTGTTAATACAAAGTAAAGCGCTATAATTGCCGCGAATTTTATTTTAGAGGACAGCGTGAACTGCATATCCATTGTTAAAGTGCGTTTGGCGGATGTTCATATATACATTCAGTAAGATTCTTCGTTTGGTGGATGTTCATATATACATTCAGTAAGATTCTTCGTTTGGCGGATGTTCATATATACATTCAGTAAGATTCTTCGTTTGGCGGGTGTTTATATGTACATTCAGTACGATTCCTAGTCTCTTTGACACGAAAAATACCCTTAACCTTGACCCTGGGATGTATATAGTGTTTGTGTGTGCGTGTTAAAAGGATACTAGGCTCTATTATTTAAGCAATGGCCTTTAGTTTAAAGAAATTACCAATTAATAATGTAGAATTTCAAACTTGGCAAAAATGTAGAATACATATGTGGAATACTTAAGAAATAATGTTCGTGCGACTGACGTATATTGCGCATTTTAGCACAGTTGAGGTGGTCGAGTTTATTTAAGGGCGAAGGCGTTAAACCTCAATTTTCCTCCTATTCGCAATAGACGGCATATGCTTGAACATTATTTATCTTCTATTATCTACAAAATTTACTTACTAAATACTGATTGTCATCGATCAATCTGTGTATAATAACTCATAGCATATGGCCCCTGTGATGGGAAATCTTGGCCTATCAGTCTTCTTACACGCGCTCACAACATTCTAATCGGACGAGTACACATTTTTTTAGGTGGTCAGGGAGGGGTTTTGGAAAAGCCACCAGAGATACTCTTAATCATATAGTTTAACATATTTGGTGTGTAATGGTGAAATGCAAAAAAAAATTATTGCAAAATGTTAGCGATGAAAAAAAATCTTGACAAGAAAACGCAATGCAAGACATATTTCCATTTTGTATTCTTGGTAATGAAATGCAAACTAATCTAGAATGGCACTGGTTTTGCCTAAGACCATTTCATTCTGTTTAGCTTAGCAATAAAAACGAACTATCTATTGACTGTCGTATCAAATACAAAAAGTGAATTTAATATTCATACAAAAGTATGTTGTCAGTAATATTCATCATCTTTACCTAATTGCAAGTTACTCAATGGCGAGTATTCGCGAAGCTGATGGTATTAAATACAGCCCAGTGAACTCTTAGTAGGCCATACCTCTCTGAAATTAACTTGTTAAAATAAGTATAGTCTGGTTTAGACAATACAGATTGTCTACAACGATCATGTCGTGGAAAATGAAATACTGGTAAGGAATTACACAACTATCAATGTATAAACTTTTAAGTATTTAACCATCTACTTTTACATTTTTGATCAGACATGGTTTACATTAGCAGTCTATCACGTCCTTCTCCACATCCCCTATATTCAAATCCATAGCAAGCTGTGCTCTAAGCCACAGCCAAGTTGTATTCATCTTTGATATTTCCATTAATTTGTATAGATTTGTGCATTTGTCTACATATATGCTTGACAACAATGTTTAAATAAACGTTGTCACGTTAACCAGTAGCTATAATTAATAATTTGTTGTGTCTTTTAGAAAGTGACATCGATTCCAGGATGGGTTTCAACCTGCAAAATTTTCTGAACAGGTATATGTTCTAACAAAGAAAGTGTTATCCCAAAATAAAGAAAATACAGTAGCTATAATTGTTAAACATTTGTGTTATGTTTAGAGATTCATCTTGTAACTGCATTTCATGATATTCTAAGGATACTCTTTATTACCCAAAGAGCATCACAAATGTACGATATATTGTGTTAATAAACTGAATATTTTACAAATAAGGAAAAAAAGACAGGGAGTTTATAAAATGCTTGTAGATTTAATGTGACTATTAAATATGGTAGAGTGTATCGTTTTCTGTTACAGCGCCAACATTCCAAGCTGCACGTTTACATGTAGTGAGTATTTATTTATGTCCGTTTGTGCTTTTCTCTGTCTGTGCTTCTCTTTTTATGTGCTTTGTCTGTCTGTGCTTCAGTCTTTCTGTGCTTATGTCTGTTTGGGCTTTGTCTGTCTGTGCTTTTGTGATTCTGTCTGTATGTGATTCAGTCTGTTGTTGCTTCTCTGTGTCTGTGTTTCTCTGTGTCTATGCTTCTCTCTTTCTGTGATTTTGTTTGTATGTGCTTCTCCCTGTCTGTGCTTCTGTCTGCCTGTGCTTTGTCTGTCTGTGCTTCTGTCTGTCTGTGTTTTTATGTGTCTGTGCTTCTCTCTTTCTGTGATTCTGTCTGTCTGTGCTTCTCTTTGTGTGTGCTTCTGTCTGTCTGCATCTGCCTGCCTGTGTTTTTGTGTATATGTGTTTCTGTGTGTAAGTGCTTCTGTCTGTCATTGCGTCTGTCTGTCTATGCCTCTGTCTGTTTGTCTGTGCTTCTTTCCGCCTGTACTTCTGTCTGTCTGAGCCTATGTCTATCTATGCTTCTGACTGTCTGTGCGTTTCTCTGTCTGTGCTTCTCTCTACATGAGCTTCTGCCTGCGCTTCTGTTTGTGCTTCTCCCTGTCTGTGCTTCTGTCTGTGCTTTTATCTTTCTCCGATTCTTTGTGTCTGTGCTTCTCTCTGTCTGTGCTGCTGTTAATCTATGATTCTCTCTGTCTGTGCTTCTGTCTCTCTGTGTTTCTGTCTGTCTGTGCTTCTCTCTGTCTGTGCTTCTGTCTGTCTGTGCTTCTCTCTGTCTGTGCTTCTGCCTGCCTGTGCTTCTGCCTGTCTGTGCTTACGTCTGTCTGTGCTCCTCTCTGCGTGTGCTTCTGTCTGTCTGTCTTTCTGTCTGTCTGTGCTTCTGTGTGGCTGGGCGTCTGTGTGTGTTTTTGCCTGGGATTGATTCTATTTGTGTTTATGTGTCTGTTTCTGCGACTGTCTGTTTGTACTTGTGTTTTGTGTTTGGGTAAAAGTCTTTGTTTCTGTATGTAAATATTTCTGGTTCAGTCCGTATGTCTGGGCTTGTTTATATTTCGGTTTCGGCTTAAAGGTTTCTATTTTGTCAGTGTTTTTTTCTGTGTGTATTTCTGCTCTGTCGCGTGTATTGTTGCCTGATCGTGATTCATTCTGTGTTTTTCATTGTGTCGAACTGTTTGTGTTTTATGTCCGATTCTCTCTCTCTGTACATGTGATAATTATCATTCGTGCGTACAAATGTGTATTCCTTCTACAAATTAACGCCTCATAGGCCGACTGTCTGAAAAACGATGAAACTGGTTTGTTCTTTTTTTAATTGCAGTTTGCCCAAACTACGTGAACTGTTTAGTCGACCCTTGCCGTTCTGAGCCGTGTGGTGCTGGGCAGAACTGTGTGTATGTATGATTTGAATCACAAAAAAATTGTTTGCATACATACATAGATATGAACTGTTTTGTCTAAGACTGTATGGTCCTAATGTTACACATGTCAAACAAATAAGGCAACATTCATATGTACGACAACCTCTTACCTCTGGTCAGGTGAAAACGCTTTAGTGAACACATTAAAGCATTTACCAGTAAATGAATAAATGACGGCATTTGGGTATAGGTACTGACTTTTCGAGTCATTAAGTGCTAATTCACCGATTTTAAGTCTTTACAAACTAAACTTAGCTATTGTTATTGTTAGCATTCATGATAGTTTATGTTTCTTCCGGTGAGTTGGCCAAGAAACGATGGATGAAAATTGAAATTTATATTTGCTGCACTATTGATTGTGCCACCTTTACCACTGACATTGGCAATCGGATTTACATTGTATGTAGCTCTGAAATAAACCGATATACAACAGACTGTGTCATGGTCTATCTATGTTACCGTCTAACCACGGAAGCCTTAACTTCTTTTTTCATTTAATCTCAGTTCTGACTATTGCGGAGGATGTCATTATTATTGCAACTAATACATCTCAGTGTCCCCACCGAAAAAAATCCTCACCAGCGAACCATGGACAACGCTCTTCTTCTCCATTTCCATTCTTTCTTTGTATAAAGTAAACACAATTTCTACCCATTTCCAGTAATTTTTAATTATGTTTTAAGCTGCAAAATATACTTCTTTCCTAAGCATTATTTGGTGTTATCTTTTGTTTTAATTTCGATAGTTGTTCCTAATGCATGCCTCATCTGATTAATGTGACCAAAGCACTTCCTTTCCAGATTCCTTCTGTATTTATACTGATTCATTTGTCGGTTGGTTGATTGGTTGGTTGGTTGAATTTGTTTAATAATGATGGTCCTTCTGATTTGGCTTAAGAGCTTCGATGAATCCATGAGATAAACAAATTAATTCAATGTTTGTCCGAGTTTCCCGGCAATCCCCTCGCTGCATTCTCTTTCGTCCCCTACGTCTATGCAGACTCTACATATAATGGTTCTTTGAGGGTTCAGTATGGAATACTTTCGACCAAAACGGTTTATTGGTATAAGAAGAAAGGGAGCGATATACTTAGAACATTTGCTGTGAGTCTTCCGCAGAAACCATAAGGGGATCCATATCTGAAGAACCCTTATTCCCTGGACGAGGACGTGTACACCTGCTATGTTAAATCGAAGATGTGAAAAGCAGAAGTTAAGTTAAGTTTATTAACCATAAGCATACAGCTTATTAATATACATAAATGGCAGTAGTACATATAAACACATATATACACATGAATGTGTATGATGTATATTGTCAAATGCTTGTCAAATGCCCTAAACTTGCATCGACTCGCGAATGTTTTTACGCAGATACTGCTACACAAATCCGCTTGCTTTTAGTCTGTAATACCTGAATTGTTTCAACAACAAAGCACAGTATACAGTTGTCAAATCTATCGTAATTTATATGCAAAACCTCACAACAAATATGAAAAGATTATTATATAATGTCATGCGGATAATTACACACAAGACTCTGCAATGTATGTGTATATAATCTGACTAGCTCGTAGCACGCAAAAGTGGCCCTGAGTGAAATACAGAATCTGAATCTGACCTTCTGTTTGTTCCATATCTTTTTTATTATAAAAAAAAAAACTATTTTTGTTTGTCTCGATATATATGGACGCACACTTTGATCAATGGCATATGGTTAAAAATGATGCCTGGCTAGACAATAGATTGATTGGTATTTTACCCCGCGCTTTATGGGTATTTCACATATACAACGACAGTGTACAATAATTAAAACTAGCACAACCAAGATATTAAGCGGTTCAACCATCCAAAGGGCTGGCTAGGCAATGGAACGTGGCACAAAAAAAAGCAACCAGAAGCTGGCATATATATGCCGGTCTCATTTTAAAACTCTTAATCAAAATATTAAAAAGAAGCAGTTGACAATTGGCATGGTACATCCTGAAACGCGAAGAACAGAATTGTTTTTAAAAAACAGATGCGTTTCAAGAGATTAAAGCAAGTGCCTTGTCATTTCGTCAACAATCCGATAACATCCATGTCACGGATACACAGGATACGACATTTATAGGACAAAAAAGTCTTGGATATAATTTTGTGCAGCTCGAACATTTTTCCAACCATGCAAACTGGTTTGTTCTTTTTTTAATTGCAGTTTGCCCAAACTACGTGAACTGTTTAGTCGACCCTTGCCGTTCTGAGC
>JAVFBW010160574.1:0-11675 GCA_034783835.1 Mopalia ciliata
CCCCCCCCCCCCCCCCCCCCCCCCCCCCCCCCCCCCCCCCCCCCCCCCCCCCCCCCCCCCCCCCCCCCCCCCAGAGCTTCCTGTTGCCCTCAAGAGCTACAGGGGCAACATGATGCCGATCTGTTCAGGATGTCTTTGTATTATGTCCACTGATTGTCTTGTCTTTGTTTGTTGCCAGTGGGGTTGAGGGTGTTTTGTTTCACCCATAAGGCCTGAATGCTGTCATGTGAGTGAAATATAAGTCTGGTGTTAAATCCCAACTAAATCAATTAATTGATTCCACAATGAGAATTGTGCTACTGATTAGGACAGTGTATACAACCCATTTTATCCTATGACAAATATAGCGTTTATTGCATTCCAGGAAATTCAAATTAAAGTTAATTATGACTATAAATACTTACAAGCCAATCATTATCTCGATTTTGTTGTTGTAGTGTTTGAAAAAGGGAGGTAAACGTATTTGTATATGATGATTGAATACATGCATCTTTTAAACCCTTTGGATTATATTTTTTGGCTGTCCTGTATTGGTGATGTCAAGTCTGTCAGTCAGCCTATTTGTCCGTAGATTTGAAGTTTGAATGACCAGTTTTGGAAAGACAAGTATATCGAGGTGATAGTCTCTCTCTTCTCTACTTCTACCTAGGTTATTGTATAGAAGTACCAGATTTCTATAGAACTGGCTTCTGGCAACCTCCACAGTTCTGCAAAGGACTTGAAGCTACAAAGTTTTCCAGTTTAGGATCACACAGTTTTACGAACAGATAGTGTTTATAAAAAGAGAAGGTCTTAAATACCTCTGTGTGTGTGTGGGGGGGATTAATTGTGATAAGTTTGCTTTTTTTTCCCCGATATTGAGAAGCTTTTCCCATCTTCTGTTATTGTTTATGTAATAATCTGAGTAGAACTGATAAGGGCAGCTACCAGCTAGAGACCAATGTCTATGTATAAATCCTATAAAAAAATATCTCGTGTAACAATAGTCCTTTAAAGGTTTGTCCTTCCTTCACTTTAATAGGGTACCTTAAGAAAAGGAGCCCTACCAGTTACTAGAGACCTCTATGTATTGGGGGTCTTGGCATTTAGTTTACAGTTTTCCAATTTTTATTGACTTAATGAAATATATAAAGGTGTACAAATGTGAGAAATTCCATTTGTAAAGTTAAATTATTCAAAGCAGTCCAGCAACGATTTGTTCACAATTACCCTTGCAAGCATTTGTACCAATCATCTTACAACAAAGCGATCACTATTGATGGGTTTTTTGTGCTGAGATCATTTCATATCTTTTTAAAAATCCTTACTTTCTATGTTTCTTCATGTTTTTATGTTCTCCTTTCATTCGTCACATCCATTTACATTTGTAGTTTTCACTTATGCAATGTTTATTACATGTACTAGATTGTATATACCTATAGCCTATGGATTATTTTGCATTTCCTGAAATTTTTAGAGGTTTGTTTGTATTGGTGAAAAGTTCATCTAGATAAGTTATCTCCCTTGAATCTCCACTCTTCAACCATGTTATATAACTTAGCAGCTAGAAAATTTCCTACAAATAAAATCCATGTTGAAATATATGTGTGTACTGTGTTGTTGTAAGAATCGCTTTGTCCACCTGTGGCTTAACCTATGGCTTTACATGATCCAGATCAGTTTCACCAAGCGATCTTTTTGTGCAACTATTACCATGACAACCAGTACAACAGTCAGTGTTGTCATAAAAGTTGCACTCAACGAAAGATTTAATATAAATTTAATAGAATCTAGACTGGACTATAGTTTGATTTATTATGGAATCAGTAGCTCTATTGCAGCCAATATGAAATTTAAAATCTTTGAATATAATACAAATACTCACTTTTTCTTTCAATTGTAAACTTTTTCTGATTGATTTCCACAAATATACTATGCAAGAACCACACTGATTTGTCTTTCTGGTTTCTTTAGCTACGTTGTTATCACTCAAGAAAATTAATTGTTGCAAGAACAATACACACACCCTCTGTTGCAGTTGACCATTAGCTGTGGGAGAAACTAAGAGTTGTAAGGTCAAATGTCATTCCAGTAATATTATACATTGGAATAATATTGCAGGTTGAACTTTGTATTGAGTGATAATGAAATAGCAATAGAAACTAGAGAATAACATTATGGGCTCTTTCCCAGTATATTCAAGGAAAGAGGTATTAACTGAAAAAACAAATGGTAAGATGATCAGGCCTAGTGTATTATTGTCCACAAACTTTTGAATGTACAGCCACTTTTAACTGCACCTATGTCCCAGTCATATTCCACACAGACGATTCGATGCAACATTGAGGACACCATACTGCCTAGTTTATCTAAAACAAATGGATACCCATCTCAAATGGGATTTAATTACTGTTTAGACTAATGTTGCGGATAAAATAGGACTTAATCAAACCGGATTCCCATTGTGGTGTTACAGATTAAGATTCTGTGAATATTTATCTAATGGTGTAATGTTTACATTGATATTTCTCTAGCTTAATTCCACCATCTGGAGAACCAAAGGGGTATAAAACCATATCTGTGTCCAGTGTCTCTTGGACAATATGGGCACCATTGTCTACCAAGCTACTGTACAGTTATTGTTGTAGATCATATCATGTAGCCATATCTACCGACCTGGCACCGAGCTACTGTACAGTTATTGTTGTAGATGATATCATGTAGCCGTATCTACTGACCTGGCACCAAGCTACTGTACAGTTATTGTTGTAGATGATATCATGTAGCCGTATCTACCGACCTGGCACCAAGCTATTGTACAGTTATTATTGTAGACTATCACCACCAGCAATGGCGGGTGTCCATCACTTATTAACAAAAGTAAGAGGGACATTCTTGTTTTATGGTGCTCTTGGAGCAAAGGGCCAACAGGAAACGGATCTGTGATGTCTTTGTATTGCGTCTTGTAAGGTGCTTGTTCTCAACACCCATCTAATGATCATGTCAGTGAAAGCCTTTTATAGTACAGCATGAAATCAAACAAGCTTTATTCATTTACAGCTAATGAACTTGTCTTGACAACTATTTTGGGTTCAGCTTACAAAGCACTAAAATAATGATGTGTGCCCCATAAGCGATAGATTTGTTGAGACTCAGCCCTATAGATTACAATATTGTAGAGTCAGTGGTTGAAACAAGCACAAGAGTAAGGATATGTGTCCCCCATAAGCAATAGTTTGTATAGTTATTGGATAGGTTAACGAAGAATTAGAGTTTTAAAGGATACATGGGCCCAGACAGCAAGAAAAGGTCTGTGGGTTCAGTTAACAAAGGACTACAGTAAGCATATGTAAGGGTCAGCCCCATACATTTAAGACTTCTAACGTCAGTGGTTGTAATGAAGCACTAGTGTAAATATATGTGGGCCCAATGGGGCAATAAAATTCATAAAATTTTTGGAATTGTTTTAGGATTTGTGTGCCCAATAACCAAAAATATTGGTAAAGTCAGTGGGCTCTGTTACGATATAATTGTGAAGTCTTCATTATTTTAATGCTGACAGAATTTATGGGTCTTCAAACTTTCACACACTGACAATCAATAATTAAACACAAATATGTGCATGTAAAAGGTTTGATCTTTAAATAACTTAGTTATTTCTAAAGAAATAAAACAAGATAATGCTTTCTGAGAAATCAAGTATAAGTTTATTTTAATGACTTCATGTGGCGTTGCATCCACACTCTTGTTTAGTACAGTCATGCTGTTTAAATTGACACTTTACTGTGGCCCTGTCAGTTGTCTCATGTTCTACTGTTCAAAAGTCCAAGTTTGGCATAAAAGACAACTGATGTCAGTATCCCTGGGGTCAGTTCTTCTGAAGTATTCTCTTTACATCATTATTGCATGACGTATCTCAACTCCTTGTTACAGTACAAATATGCAGACCTGTTCATCTTTTAAACAATCCAGCCCTTATTCAAAGTTAATGCACTTTTGAACAACCATCCTGTACATGTGTTCCTCTGACTAAAAGAGAGAATAAACTTATGGCAAGAACGATTTTTATCTGTTGAAATTTTACTTTAGAATTCGGAGCCCATCTTATCCATTGGTCATGCTATTTCTTCTACAAAGTCCTCCTCATGGTTTAGTCCATAGTGTAACTGGTTATCTTTAGCTGAAGCCCAGGCCATTCTCTCTGTAGTAAAAGCTTTGCCCACATCACCATTTTTATTGACAACTACCCCACCCCCTGACCCTTGAACTCTGGAGGTCATGAACTCCAAAGCTTCCTTCATAGCATCCTCTGGTGTTAAACCTGTCAACAGATGATAGAAGGGAACGAGATAAATTTAATATGGAACTTGTGAGCTAATTCTAGTATAAGCTTAGCAATAATATTCAATATATGACAGAAAAGTGGTTGAAAAACATTATAGAAACCCATCTCTGCAATTCCCCAAGCTCATAATGTGTCTCCTTCATAGGTCAAAAGAGAACCTGTGAACTATACAATGAAAGAGGTCCAGGGGGCCCCGACACGTTAAGAACTGAACCACAGCTGGGGGACCCCAGTATCTCTTGAAAATCACCATAAAAGTCACAGATTGTATGTCTAACCCTTCACACCAAGAACTGACTGACAAAATCTGCTACCAAGACTGACCCTCAACTGAATCATTAAAAAAAAAACCCATCTGTATTATGATCTTAATTTTATCCACGAGATCAAGGCCAGAATCTACATAACATATGTTGTGAACTTTATCACTAGGCAATTTCTGAAAATTGCCTCACATTTAGTGCTTTGTGAATTACCTGATTTCATTAGATCAATAGTGTGTTTGGCAAGACAAACTTTGATGATGGATTCCCCATGCCCTGTGGTTGACACACCGCCTACATTGTTATCACAGAATCCTCCGCAACCTGGCAAAATATCAGAGGAAATTGTTAGTATTATGAAATATTACCATAATTAATGGAAAGTCAACAGGTCAAGCTCCATCAAAATATACACAAGAGATCTTTGCTTCATTGTCAGGCTCTCAATATATACACAGAGATCTTTGCTGCATTATCAGGCTGTCAAAATATACACAGAGATGTTTGCTTCGTTGTCAGACTTTCAAAATTATACAGAGATATTTGATAGGTTATCAAGCTCTATCAATATATACACAGAGGTATTTCATAGGCTGTCCGGCTCTACCAAAATATAGACAATACAAGTTTGTGTCTTACTGTGATTTGTTAGCAAGAAAGCAGGCTTTTACAACATGAATGGAGAGAGGAGATATGACTAGAGGGACTGGCAATATACAGCACAATTCAGATCTTCCTTTGATGCTTTATTCAGCACAAAGTTGTGTGGGTGTCAATTTGTGCTTAATTCAATGTAAAGATGTATGGGTGTCAATTTGTGCTTTATTCAAGGCAAAGGAGTGCATGTTAATTGGTGCTTTATTAAACATAAAGTTGTGTTGGCATCAATTGGTGCTTTATTGAAAATAAAGTTGTAAGGGTGTCAATTTGTGCTTTATTCAACATAAAGGTGTGTGCATGTCAATTGGTATTTTATTCAAGGTTTTGTTTGTTTGACGGTTTGTTTGATTGATGTTTAATGTCGTACTCAAGGATATTTCACTTATATGACGACGGATTGTCCACTTCATACTGTACATAGACTTATTGCGGTGTAAAACCGAGAGGAAACCTCGTAAAAACTACCCCCGCGATTGGCGGAGCCACAACATGTGACTCGCTCATATACCCGATGGTCGAAAGGCGGACTCGAACCCGTGTACGGTAAATCGAAGCATGTTCAGCTCAGGAAGCGCACTTGCTACAAATAAGCCACGGCCTTTATTCAAGGTAAAGGTGTGTGCACATCAATTGGTGCTTTATTCAATACAAAGGTGTGGCACATCAATTGGTGCTTTATTCAATGCAAAGGTGTGGCACATCAATTGGTGCTTTATTCAATGCAAAGGTGTGTGCATGTCAATTGGTGCTTTATTCAATGCACAGTGTATGCATGTCAATTGGTGCTTTATTCAATGCAAAGGTGTGTGCATGTCAATTGGTGCTTTATTCAATGCAAAGGTGTGTGCATGTCAATTGGTGCTTTATTCAATGCACAGTGTATGCACATCAATTGTTGCTTTATTCAATGCAAAGGTGTGTGCATGTCAATTGGTTCTTTATTCAATGTACAGTGTGTGCACGTGCAATGCAGCAATGTGTGCACATTAATTGGTGTTTTATTCAAGGTAAAGGTGTATGCATATCAATTGGTGCTTTATTCAATGCAAAGGTGTGTGCATGTCAATTGGTGTTTTATTCAATGCACAGTGTATGCATGTCAATTGGTGTTTTATTCAATACAATACAGGTGTGTGCACGCTTTATTCAACATGAAGGTGTGCGGGTGTGAATTGGTGCTTTATTCAACATAAAAGTGTGTGGGTGTCATTTGGTGCTTTATTCAACATAAAGTTGTGTGGGTGTCAATTAGTGCTTCTTCTGTGTAAATTTGTGTGTGTTTCAAATGTTGATTTATTTATTGTAAGTTGTGTGAGTTTAATTGGGAGTTTTATTCATCATTAAGTTGTGTGGGTGTCACTTGGTGCTTTATTCATCATTCAGTTGTGTGGGTGTCAATTGGTGCTTTATTCATCATTAAGTTGTGTGGGTGTCAATTGGTGCTTTATTCATCATTAAGTTGTGTGGGTGTCAATTTGTATTTTATTCATCATTAAGTTGTGTGGGTGTCAATTGGTGCTTTATTCATCATTAAGTTGTGTGAGTGTCAATTGGTGTTTTATTCTGTGTAAAGTTGTGTGGTTGTCAATTGGTATTTTATCCGTCGTTAAGTTGTGTGGGTGTCAATTGGGGTTTTATTCATCATTAAGTTGTGTGGGTGTCAATTGGGGTTTTATTCATCATTAAGTTGTGTGGGTGTCAATTGGTGTTTTATTCTGTGTAAAGTTGTGTGGGTGTCAATTGGTGCTTTATTCTGTGTAAAGTTGTGTGGGTGTCAATTGGTGCTTTATTCTGTCTAAAGTTGTGTGGGTGTCAATTGGTACTTTATTCATCATTAAGTTGTGTGGGTGTCAATTGGTGTTTTATTCATCATTAAGTTGTGTGGGTGTCAATTGGTGCTTTATTCTGTCTAAAGTTGTGTGGTTGTCAATTGGTATTTTATCTGTCGTTAAGTTGTGTGGGTGTCAATCGGTGCTTTATTCATCACTAAGTTGTGTGGGTGTCAATTGGTGTTTTATTCTGTGTAAAGTTGTGTGGGTGTCAATTGGCATTTTATTCATCATTAAGTTGTGTGGGTGTCAATTGGCATTTTATTCATCGTTAAGTTGTGTGAGTGTCAATTGATGCTTTATTCATCGTTAAGTTGTATGGGTGTCAATTGGTATTTTATTCATAGTTAAGTTGTGTGGGTGTCAATTGATGCTTTATTCATCGTTAAGTTGTGTGGGTGTCAATTTGTGCTTTATTCATCATTAAGTTGTGTGGGTGTCAATCGATGCTTTATTCATCGTTAAGTTGCATGGGTGTCAATTGGTGCTTTATTCATCATTAAGTTGTGTGGGTGTCAATCGGTGCTTTATTAAATGAAAAAGCGTGAGGTTGTCACTGGTGCTTTATTCTGACTATAAATTTATGTGTGTTTCAAATGGTGCTGTATTTATCATAAAGTTGTGTGGGTGGAGCTTTATTTAACATTAAGTTGTTTGGGTGTCAATTGGTGCTTTAAGGGCGATAGATGTGAGAGATGTCTTCAAAATACACATGTACCTAAAGTAAAAAGACCTAGAGATCAGTTTCCACATGTTTGCTGGAATGGACACGGACAATTAAAATACAATTCTGAAAATTATCATAATGCAATACAGTTTCTCAATAAAAACTGTAAAACGTGGACTTACCAACAAGTGAAATGTCTCTAACTATACCAGGTTGAGATCAGTTTCCATATTTTTGCTGGAATGGACGCGGACAATTAAAATACAATTCTGAAAATTATCATATTGCAATACAGTTTCAATAAAAACTGTAAAATGTGGACTTACCAACAAGTGGACTGTCTCCAACTCTACCAGGTTGTTTGCCCGTTATTCCACCTGTGGACGTCCCGAATGCTGTATTACCATGTTTGTCAATGGCTGTTGCACCAACGGTATCACAGCCGGTTAGATTGTTTTTATCACTATTTCTGTAAAACAGTACAGGAGTGTTCTTAGATTTAATAAGTTATACTACTTGATAACATCTAAATGATTTTATATCCAATGGGCTTATGGGTGCATTTTGATTTGCAATTACTGAATTACCACAATCCCTCTTCCAAAACTGAATGTTTTTACAAAGTTGTTGGCACTGAGATAGAGTCTGTTTGACTGATTAGTGTCTAATACCATCCTCACAAGTACTTCACATCCATAGAGAGGTGAGGTGCTCTATTCAGTAAGGCAACAGGATACATTCCAAAATTCTTGCCCAGAATCTGGTATCTCATCATGTTGTTTTTTGCCAACTATTTATCAGAAAAATTTTAATTATTCAATATGAAGACAAGAGTTTACACACTTGCTGGACACAACGGCTTTGAGTTTCCCATCAGTTTGGGAAGAAGCAGAGCCCAGGCCATAAGAATATACCTTCTACAGTACTATCAAAAAAAGATAAACATGTAATGATTTTATGCTGTTTGTGTTTGAATTTTTGGTTTGCTTTATAAACATAGAAGCCACATACCTATCCTTAAATAGGACATTCACTGTAGTTTTGAACTTCATAAATCTCTCCCACTCTTTCCTTGCACCGTCAGTAACAAGTTCTGTCTGAGGAGCTGTCACCACACCTTTCACACGAGCAAATTTATTAGCACCTTTACCCACCAATAAAACATGATCTGTCTGAACAAAACAAAAGAAGCAGTGTAAGCATGTACTATTTCAAATAGTCCCATTTGTTTCACTGACATGTTTGTGGTTAAAATGGTAATATCAAATTGAGGACATCAGTTATCTGATTAAACAAAAGTTTGACAAGTTTTTTAACTGGTGAAAATCAAGATTGTGCTGAAAATGTAAGTATATCACAAGAAAGTAAAATAGGATCTTGGCAACGTTAAATATGTAAACAGTCAAGCTTGGCAGTGACCATTGGCACCACCTAACAGTTGCTTAATGAAAGGCTGTGTATTTATGGGTAATGACTTACCTCTTCCATGACGAGTCTGGCTAGTTTGATAGGTCACCTAACAGTTGCTTAACGGAAGGCTGTGTATTTATGGGTAATGACTTACCTCTTCCATCATGAGTCTGGTTAGTTTGATTGGTCACCTAACAGTTGCTTAATGGAAGGCTGTGTATTTATGGGTAATGACTTACCTCTTCCATGACGAGTCTGGCTAGTTTAATTGGATTCTTCACATCCTGTACACAAGCTACAGCCCCAGCATTAAGCTCCGAGCCCTCCATTATCATGGCATCCATTTCCACCTCACCAGCAGAGTTTAACACAGACCCAGTTCCTAGAGCAATGAAACAAACCAGCTAATTGATGCTTTCATCGGGCTGGTTCAAGAACAGAATAATAGATGTCTGGATCTATTATTTGCACTTGTCTCCAATGTAAATGACCTACCAATAAAATATATTACAATATAAATCTTAATATGTTATGAATCTCAACCGACATAATAGGTAACAATACAGCACAAATATTGAAATATTCCCGGGTATGGAACAGATTAAATGATTGATGGTGAACACTGTGCTAAAGAATATTTCACTTATATGCAGAGTCTACAGAGTTAACGGCAACACAACCATAATGTGAAGGGTTATATACAGATGTATGTTGGAATATTAATGGTCCTCCACACCAGACAGCATACCTGAATAAAACTGTCTTTGGCCAGAGTTGAAACATAAGCACTTTATTAATAAACTCCATCTACTGTGTAATTTTAGAAAGCTCAGAACCTATTTAAATACCAGCGTCAAAAATGGGGTCATCTTCCATGAGAGTGATAGCAGCCTCTACAGCCTCCACAGCGGAGCCTCCCTCCTGTAAGATTCTGTAACCCTTTCTGGCTGCCCTCTTCACCCCTGAGACACTCCCCTCAGCCATGTGGTCAGGTATTGCCCACGCACCACCATGGACTATCAGAGCAAGACCAGACATAAGCTCTACAATAACACAATATATATTAAACATTAGTATTACATTTATTTTATGCATGTAACCTGTTAGGCATGAATGGTGGACAACATTTTCGAGGAAATTTTAGCACTTTTGTTGTCCCTAAGATAAGTAGAAAAAAGTCATTGTAAGGCCTTGCAATGATATTTGTTTTTTGGCTGGCACTAAAATATCAGTTTCTCATGTATTAGTCGGCAATCTTCATTGGTCAAGAAATGCTTTTGAATTTTAACTTTTACACAGGTGGTCTCCGTAGCTGTTGCCATTTTCCTGCATTTCAATTATGTGCTTAAGAATTGATTATGAATTAGTGTTTTATGGCATGTTTAAGGGCATTTTATTTACATGACTGTGATGTACTCAATATTTGACACTAGCACAACCTAGATGTAAAGCATTCCTTTGATTTGTTTTGTTTGTTTGATTGGTGTTTAACGTCGTACTCAAGGGTATTTCAGTTATATGACGACGGGTTGTCCACTTCACACTGTACACAGCCTTATTACGGTGGAAAACCGGGAGGAAACCTCGTAAAAACCACCCCCGCAATTGCCGGAGCCACAACATGTGACTCGCTCATATACCTGATGGTCCAAAGGCGGACTCGAACCCGTGAATGGTAAATCGAAGCATATTCGGTTCTGGAAGCGCACTCGCTACCACTGAGCCACGCCCGCGGGCCAGCATTCCTTTGATGTTGGAAAGTTAATTTTCCTCCAGCCCTACGTAAAAACAGCAGTGCTACAATGTACTCTTCGACGAAACTGCCCTTAGCCAGGGAGCTTGTGTTTTATAAACTTGAAGGGCTACCTAACTCAATCGGACTCTTTTCATGACCTATGTTAACAGTCCAACAGCTAATTTTTTTTCCAATCAATTTTACTGCCAGTCATGTCGATACAAGTTATGGGTAACATTCCTGTCTGGACAATCATTTCCACCAAAGAGTGTCAGTGCTGTCTAATATGCCCTTATGTAAAGTGCACTGCCAGAGTGTCATTCACAGTTTCAGGGTATTGTTTGTTCATGATTGTCGGTATTTCTCACTAACTGATATACTTATATGGATAATTTTAATATATTTATTATGTAAAGCATCTATTTTAATCCTGATTAAGATACAAACTTTATAAATCTTAAAACTTTATCCATCTAATTATTTATTTGCTTTAAATCAGTGAAATCAATTAAATCAATTAAATCGCCTCAAGTCAAGTTTGATTGTTGGCGACTGTCTCTGCCACAACAAATAATAAATTTTTTGGAATAAAATGTTTTAATTTTACAACCTATTCAAACTTTCCGATAAGCCATACTTTTTTAAAAACAAACTGAATGATCATATTTCCATAAACCCAGTGGATCACTTATCGGGGGTACATGTACATGATTGTTTGTTTGTTTGATTGGTGTTTAACGTCGTACTCAAGGGTATTTCACTTATATGAAGACGGACACAAATACAG
>JAVFBW010160585.1:0-11674 GCA_034783835.1 Mopalia ciliata
GTTTCAGGTGGGCCAGGTCAGGTATACAATCTACGGTTTAAAACCTAACTGGTCATTTCATGACCCCCCCTGAAACCCCCTTTGTTTTTTTTTTTGTTGTTTTTTTTTTACAGAAGGATTTTTTTTTTTGTTTTTTTTTTACAGAAGGATTTTTTTTTTTTTTTTTTTTTACAGAAGGATTTTTTTTTTGTATGGCCTGTTCATTAGCTGCGCAACATTTTTTTTCGCATTGAGCGCACCCTATCGTATAATCGCTTAAGGCCGTACTTATCCTTCAGCCGGAGCCCCTCATCACTTGCCATCATGAGGACGTTAATGTCTTTGGTCCGGAAATTGACGCCCTCTTGCAGGATAGCATCTACAAGGCCGGTGAGGATGACCACATCCTCAGGCTCGAACGACCGTCGGGCATGGACTGGTACCAGTGGAGTGTCATCCGAGTCGATAGTTGGTGTTGTGGCGGCATTGGAGTCGATGGATGGTGTTGGGGCGGCATCGGGTAATGTGGTGGGGAACACCGAATCTGTGACAGCAGGTTTTTCGCCAGAAGATGGTGTATCTGCAATATACAATAAATAACTTCTAAGACGTAAACACAAATTTCATTTCATTATATATTAAGTCAGGGATAAAAATAAATTGTTGGAAAAGTCTGGAAAATAATTACATGGGAAAAGAATTGTTCTTACCTGTGGGATTTCCCCGCATGGCAGACCTTATGTCTCTGCCCACCCTGCTCGACCTGTCAACGGAGAGTTGCAGGGCATAGTGGGTTCCCTGTGTTTGCACACTATGGGACATCTGCCGTGACAGGTCTGTACCGCAGGATGGGTCAGAATTTAAGCATTGGTTCGTAATGGTCTTTCTGAGTCTTGTTGTTGACAGGTTTCGCCCAATAACCTTGCTGTAATGTCGATTAATATAAGTGTTCAGGGCACTGCTATTAAAAGCAACGCCGGTGGAGAACTTAACAAAAAAGCAGTTAGACACAGGCCGGTCTTGTCCTAGGCTGAGTGCTAGATTTTTTCGTACCTTCGTATAAAAGGTCTCCATCATGGCGTAAAATTCCTTGGTCATGGGAAGGTTGGCTGGGGCATTCATATAGGCGGTCTTATGGTTAAGAACGGAAACCACCATCGAATCCCCAGCCTGGTTCTCACTTGCCTCTGTGAATTCTTTCACAGTCATATTTGTTATCGCCCCACTCCTCTGTCCCGAATTGATCAGCAGCTGAAGCACTAGATATGCCACGCAGGCGTTGTAGTCCTGCACTTTGAACCACGTGGTCCCCACCGCTCGAGTGAAATCTGTGAGAATGTGCACTGCTCGCCGACTCACTGGACACTCTTCAAGGTTTATCACCTCGTCAGGTGTTAACATTTCGTCTGAAGGAAAAAGACACATAATGTAAATGTTATTTAAAAGAACTTACCTATGTTTTACCTATACTGAAATGTGTTAAAAATACTTGATCAAATACTTGCTGGGCCTTGAGGAAGACTAGCGTATGTGCTAATCAAGCTACCCAGGCTAAATAAAGATATTATTATTATTATTATTATTATTTTTTGTTATTATTATTATTATTATTATTATTATTATTTATTATTATTATTATTATTATTATTATTATTATTTTATTATAATTATTATTATTGTTATTATTATTATTATTATTTTTATTATTATTATTATTATTAAAAAGTTGCCAGATCAACGAGAATCATTTATTCCGGTGCCTGAAGAACAGCGCCCTAGGCACATGTCGGGCTTAATAAGATCAGACATTAATTTTTGTGTGTGGCTTAACTTTAAAATATCGATGTGCAGAATTGAGGTACCCATCCCATGGTAGGATTCGATCCAGGCATCATGCCACCTCAGTTTTAAAACATCTTTCGATTTGATTATACTCACGTTTGTCTTCCATATTCAGGACTGTTTGTCGCATCCGAACAGCTTTGTGAAGTGCCTTGGCCCAAGACCGGCACCTGGACCTCAACAGGCTGATGTTATCACTGTCACACAGGCGCTCAGACGCTGCAAAGTCACAGAAAATCACCAAGGATGATAAGTAGGATTTTGTAGTTCCAGGGCGGATTTGGGGGGGAATTCGGTTTAACCATAGGTCTTTCAGATTATTTGCGTTAAAAAACTCCCCCACCTGTCTCGCAGGGATGAATCGCCAGATGGCTTTCACCTGTCGCATATTTTGTCGGGCGGCTCTTCTATTTCGACACCCACCGTCTAGGGACCGCATCCATCTTTTAAATTTTCTTAAGGTTTTTCGGGCTGCTTTACTGGGTTTGTATCTTTTCCCGCCTGTTATGAACATCTTCTTTCTATCTCTTTTCCCGAGAATGTCCACAGACGTCTCCCCGCAGCTGGAGGAATCGCTGGACTCCTCTTCTGACTCTCGCCAGGAAGGTCCTGGCCTACCTTCATCCATGATAGGCTCGCTGTGAGTAGATTCGGGCAGGTCACTCGTTGAGACTGTCTCGTCCAGGTCTAGTTTAAGGGTGTACGCTTTGTCAAGCAATTTTTTATAATTCTTATCAGTAATGCTGATCTTGTGGAACTTCCGGAGGTGATGATCAATCCGGACCCTCCGGGCGTGACAATTTTTTTTGGGGCATGGGTACTTCACCAGTTTCCCCGTTGCGGAAGCGCGAGACAGTTGTAGGGACTTGTTTTTGGTGACACGGTGCACCTCCCTCAGGTGGCGAGGCAGGTTGGTGACTTTCGACGTACACCTAGGACAGGCCCTCTGTTTATGACACCTCACACGGCCTTCTTTCAAGTCACGTGGCACGTTCCTTCTTCTCGAGCGTTTGGTCTTATTTACACTGTGAAGCAAACAAAAACAATTCTCAGTTAAGAATCTGTGAGATAAGACAATTCACAAATTCTGCGCCTCGACATTTTAAAGTTAAGCCACAAACAACAATTAAAGTCTGATCTTATTAAGCCCCACATGTGCCTAGGGCGCTGTTCTTCAGCCACCGGAATATTTCATTCCTGTTGACCTGGCACCCTTTTCTGAGTTGCTGGTGGCAAAATACTCGTGTGATTAAGGTCAAGTATTTTTGACACGTTAACTAAGTAATTTTGACACCTACAAAATTAAATATATTAAGATTAAGACCAATCTGATAAAAGGAAAGTGATTTAGGCACTTTCAACATGTTTAACATAGCCTAGTTTCTTACCGAATTGGGTCATTTCGTTTGTTTGGTAACTTCACCCTCTCCTGCTCCTCCTCTCCCACCTCCTCCTCCTCCTCCTCGGAACTTTTCTCATCCTCATTCGGCACATACTCTTCCTCGCTGCGGTCCTCACTATAGAGACTTTCTGATTCAGACATCTGAAAAAAAAGGACAAATAAGTAGCGTGAGCCTATATGTCATATGGTTTCGGCCTATTTCCCGCCTATGGAATACCCTATAAGCTATTGTATTGAAACTTGTTTAGGATATGACTGGCTATATTACTGTTAAATTTCAGACCAATCAATGAGTAATAAAGTGTCTTTAAGACCATTTATTCGATCAAAAGGCGCGATTTTGGCCCCCCAAACGTCAATTTTGGACCTTTGGCAAAACGACCGTAAGTGATATTTAAATAAGTCTGTTAACCCCGCCCTTTAAGCATACTGAACAGTAGTGATTGTCCTAAGTTACACAACTTATTTCATTGCCTTAACCCTATTTGAATTTTGTAGGCGAGCGATTAAAGGTAGGGCGGCTTTTAGTCGTTTTCCCTAGGTTAACAAGGGGATTGTATAGCCCTATGAATCGCCTATAGAATAGCCCTTGAGCTATTGTATTGAAACTTCGCATATTTGTTTAGCATATGACTGGGTATAATACTGCCAAGTTTCAGACCAATCCGATCAATTTAAAGTGCCTTTGAGACCAATTGTTATATCAAAAAGCCAGAACATATGAGCGTAAACCAATAGGTGACCATATTTCGTTACTTTGAGAACTTACTAATCCTCTATTTATGCAAATGAGAGACTATATCTAATGCATAAACACTTCCGTTGCCTTAACGGAATGCTCAAAAACAATACTACAAAAAAAATTATGCATAAACTCACCTTTGAACTATCTAAATTTGTATAAAGGTCCTCTCCACAAAAACAATTGTAACTTCATAATAACACGTGTTATGGCCGCCAGAAAGACCTTTGTACCGCCAAATTCAAATCTTAATAAGTAGTAAAAAAACGTTTAATATACGCCTAGGCGCAAACGACCAATATATACTTTATATCAGTCGTAGCTCTTCCATTGTTCGTTTGTATACAGTGTGGGTCTATTTCCATGTATCAGACTAGTTTCAGATTGATTGGCTGGTGTTTAGCGCCATAAATTAGCAATTGACTTTTGGTGTGTTTTCAAGACCGATAAAATGGTATTTTGCACTTAAATTCGAAAGTTATGGCCCGATTTGAGAGATTAAAACTACAAACAGCAGCCGCTGACGCAACCTGTTGCAATATGGAACAATGGTGTTGATTTGTGTAATTTTAAAAAGTATGGAAGCGTAAAACCAGTGTCACGTAAAAATGTAATTCTACCGATTTGTGCAAAAGTCTAAAGCCGAGAAAACATATTTAAAATAACATTTCAGGAAAAATGAAGTGCCAGACATATAGTGCGGTATGTAATCTCTCGTAGATTTTAATATTTAAGGTTGCAATGACCCCTTTCCGTAAAAACAAATCTATTTTTAAAATGGTGCATTTTCGATTCTTACTAACCCTTTTTGTTTTTACTAACCCTTATTGTTACTAGCCTTAATTTTTCTTCAGCACCAGACTGTCAACCATGACCCCTTCCTCGTCGAATAAACCATGCAGCGTCCACCTGGAATCCTGCCAAAACAAAAAACAAAAAAATGAGGAGGTGTGATTAAGGTCAAGTATTTTTGATACTTTAACTAAGTATTTTTGACACGTAATTTTTTTACTACATATTAAGTAGAAGTCAAGTATTTTTGATACATTAACTAAGTATTTTTGACAGTATATATGTAGTGTAAACCCATAGGGTGTCCATATTTCGTTATGTTTCGAATTTAATCATCCTTAATTTATGCAAATAAGAAACTATCTAATAAATACACTGCTGTTGCCTTGTCAAATTGTTCATCATAAAGAATATGACAAAGAAAATAATGCAAAACTCACCTTCAAACTATTAAATATCGAAACATATTGCCAGAATTAAAACAACCGACACTTCAAATGTTATTCTTAAAATGGCGGCTTCGAGGCAGTTTTTCTACGCGCCAAATTCAAATCTTCAAATGTGACCAACGTGATGGAAATTTTGTACGTGTCAAAAATACTTGTGTGATCAAACTTAACGTATCAAAAATACTTGACTTCTACTTAATATGTAGTAAAACAATGCTTCGTAGGCCATGGCGAAACTGGAGGTCAAAATCCGACCTCTTCCGATCGTCCTTAGACCTCGGCTACCCCACATAAGTCGAGGTCGCAGGTCACGAATATGACCTCAGTTTTGACCTAGAATGTGACCTTGACCTTATGTCGACCTTATCAAATTTGACCTCAAATTTGAAAATTTGCCAAAAAATAGTCTGAGGTCACACGACCTTAGCCTTTTAACATCAGGTGACCTAGAAGGTTGGCCTTTCATACTGACCTAGACCTAAGACCTTTGGCCTATTTTGATTTTTTTGACATATGTATTCAGAATGTATATGTCAAAAAAGTCAAAAAAGGGTAGAGGTCTTAGGTCTAGGTCAGTTTGGAAGGCCAACCTTCTAGGTCGCCTTATGCCAAAAGGTTAAGGTCGTGTGATTTCAGGTTATTTTTTGGCAAATTTTCAAAGTTGAGGTCAAATTTGATAAGGTCGGGATAAGGTCAAGGTCACAGTCTACGTCAAAACTAAGGTCATATTCGTGACCTACGACCTCGACTTAGGTGGGGTAGCCGAAGTTTCATGTCGATCGGAGAAGGCTGGTTTTCGACCTTCTATTTCGCCATGGCCTAAGACCTCGAAAAAAAGGTCGAAAACCAACCTTCTCCGATGGACCTGAAACTTCGGCTACCCCCCCTAAGTCGAGGTCGTAGTTCACTAATATGACCTCAGCTTTGACCTAGAATGTGACCTTGACCTTATGTCGACCTTATCAAATTTGACCTCAACTTTGAAAATTTGCCCAAAAAAAACCTGAGGACACACGACCTTCGCCTTTCAGCATCAGGTGACCTAGAATGTTGGCCTTTCATACTGAACTAGACCTAAGACCTTTGACCTATTTTAACCTCTTTGACATATGTATTCAGAATGTATATGTCAAAAAGGTCAAAAAAAGGATAGAGGTCTTAAGTCTAGGTCAGTATCGAAGGCCAATCTTCTAGTTCGCCTTATCCTAAAAGGCTAAGGTCGTGTGACCTCAGGTTATTTTTTGCCAAATTTTCAAATTTGAGGTCAAATTTGAAAAGTCGTCCCAAGGTCAAGGTCAAGTTTTAGGTCAATACTAAGGTCATATTCGTGACCTACGACCTCGACTTAGGTGGGGTAACAGAGCTCTCAGGTCGATCGGAAGAGGTCGGATTTTGACCTCAGGTATAACATGGGAATATGCACCGTTTTTTAAATTGATTTTTTTTCATGAAAGGGACCATTACAAACTTAAATATTAAATTCTGCGAGAGATTTCTTACCGCGCTATCTGTTTAGCACCTTTTGTTACCTGAAATATTATTTTTAATATGTTTTCTAGGCTCTAGACTTTTGGACAAATCGGTAAAATTACATTTTTAAAATACAATGGTTTAAAGCTTCCATACTTTGTAAAATTAGACAAATAAATACCATTGTTCCATATTTTAACAGTCAGCGTTAGCGGCTACGGTTTACAGTTTTAATCACTCAAATCGGGCCATCACTTTTGATTTAAATTGAAAAATACCTGTTTTTTAGACAGAGTCCGCTCTTGAAAACACACCAAAAGTCAATTGCAAATTTGTGGCGTTAAACACCAGCCAATCAATCTGAAACTTCTCTGACACTTGAGAATAGACCCAAACCGTATACAAACGTAAAAGTGAAGAGCTGCGACTGTTATAAAGTATAATTTGGTCGTTTGCGCCTTGGCAAATATTAGGTATGATATGGCTGGGACCGTGATGAGATTCTTAAAGCGTCAAAATACAGTCTGTGAGTAGCCTTTATACCTGTGTGTGATCAGTTTCAAGGTCATTCAGTTAAGGTGTCAAATATACACCAACGTGATGGAAATTCTGTACGTGTCAAAAATACTTGTGTGATCAAACTTAACGTATCAAAAATACTTGACTTCTACTTAATAAGTAGTAAAACAAAGCTTCGTAGGCCATGGCGAAACTTGATGGTCAAAATCCGACCTCTTCCGATCGTCCTGAGACCTCGGCTACCCCACCTAAGTCTCGGTCGCAGGTCACGAATATGACCTCAGTTTTGACCTAGAATGTGACCTTGACCTTATGTCGACCTTATCAAATTTTACCTCAATTTTGAAAATTTGCCAAAAAATAGTCTGAGGTCACACTACCTTAGCCTTTTAGCATCAGGTGACCTAGAAGGTTAACCTTTCACACTGACCTAGTCCTAAGACCTTTGACCTATTTTAACCTTTTTGACATATGTATTCAGAATGTATATGTCAAAAAGGTAAAAAAAAAAGTAGAGGTCTTAGGTCTAGGTCAGCATCAAAGAACAACCTTCTAGGTCGCCTTATGCTAAAAGGCTAAGGTTGTGTGACCTCAGGTTATTTTTTGGCAAATTTTCAAATTTGAGGTCAAATTTGATAAGGTCGGCATAAGGTCAAGGTCACAATCTAGGTCAAAACTAAGGTCATATTCGTGACCTACGACCTCGACTTAGGTAGAGTAGCCGAAGTTTCAGGTCGATCGGAGAAAGTTGGTTTTCGACCTTTTTTTCGAGACGGTCTTAGGCCATGGCGAAATTGAAGGTCGAAAACCAACCTTCTCCGATCGACATGAATCTTCTGCTACTCAACCTAAGTCGAGGTCGTAGGTCACGAATATGACCTTAGTTTTGACCTAGATTGTGATCTTGACTTTATGCCAACCTTATGAAATTTGACCTCAATTTTGAAAATTTGCCAAAAAATAACCTAAGGTAACACGACCTTCGCCTTTTAGCTTCAGGTGACCTAGAAGGTTGGCCTTTCATACTGACTTAGACCTAAGACTTTTGACCTATTTTGACCTCTTTGACATATGTATTCAGAATGTATATATCAAAAAAGTCAAAAAAGGGTAGAGGTCTTAGGTCTAGGTCAGTTTATAAGGCCAACCTTCTAGGTCGCCTTATGCCAAAAGGTTAAGGTCGTGTGATTTCAGGTTATTTTTTGGCAAATTTTCAAAGTTGAGGTCAAATTTGATAAGGTCGGGATAAGGTCAAGGTCACAGTCTACGTCAAAACTAAGGTCATATTCGTGACCTACGACCTCGACTTAGGTGGGGTAGCCGAAGTTTCATGTCGATCGGAGAAGGCTGGTTTTCGACCTTCTATTTCGCCATGGCCTAAGACCTCGAAAAAAAGGTCGAAAACCAACCTTCTCCGATGGACCTGAAACTTCGGCTACCCCCCCTAAGTCGAGGTCGTAGTTCACTAATATGACCTCAGCTTTGACCTAGAATGTGACCTTGACCTTATGTCGACCTTATCAAATTTGACCTCAACTTTGAAAATTTGCCCAAAAAAAACCTGAGGACACACGACCTTCGCCTTTCAGCATCAGGTGACCTAGAATGTTGGCCTTTCATACTGAACTAGACCTAAGACCTTTGACCTATTTTAACCTCTTTGACATATGTATTCAGAATGTATATGTCAAAAAGGTCAAAAAAAGGATAGAGGTCTTAAGTCTAGGTCAGTATCGAAGGCCAATCTTCTAGTTCGCCTTATCCTAAAAGGCTAAGGTCGTGTGACCTCAGGTTATTTTTTGCCAAATTTTCAAATTTGAGGTCAAATTTGAAAAGTCGTCCCAAGGTCAAGGTCAAGTTTTAGGTCAATACTAAGGTCATATTCGTGACCTACGACCTCGACTTAGGTGGGGTAACAGAGCTCTCAGGTCGATCGGAAGAGGTCGGATTTTGACCTCAGGTATAACATGGGAATATGCACCGTTTTTTAAATTGATTTTTTTTCATGAAAGGGACCATTACAAACTTAAATATTAAATTCTGCGAGAGATTTCTTACCGCGCTATCTGTTTAGCACCTTTTGTTACCTGAAATATTATTTTTAATATGTTTTCTAGGCTCTAGACTTTTGGACAAATCGGTAAAATTACATTTTTAAAATACAATGGTTTAAAGCTTCCATACTTTGTAAAATTAGACAAATAAATACCATTGTTCCATATTTTAACAGTCAGCGTTAGCGGCTACGGTTTACAGTTTTAATCACTCAAATCGGGCCATCACTTTTGATTTAAATTGAAAAATACCTGTTTTTTAGACAGAGTCCGCTCTTGAAAACACACCAAAAGTCAATTGCAAATTTGTGGCGTTAAACACCAGCCAATCAATCTGAAACTTCTCTGACACTTGAGAATAGACCCAAACCGTATACAAACGTAAAAGTGAAGAGCTGCGACTGTTATAAAGTATAATTTGGTCGTTTGCGCCTTGGCAAATATTAGGTATGATATGGCTGGGACCGTGATGAGATTCTTAAAGCGTCAAAATACAGTCTGTGAGTAGCCTTTATACCTGTGTGTGATCAGTTTCAAGGTCATTCAGTTAAGGTGTCAAATATACTACACGTTAAGCCATATAGCCGTTTGGGACCAACGAGATGGAAATTCTTAATGTGTCAAAATACTTGACGTGATCACCCTTAAAGTGTCAAAAAATACTTCAATACATAATAACACATACTAACATAGAGACCTTTTTAGAGAAAACTTGACCTTCTTTTTCAAAGGTTAAGACAGGCATGGAACGGCCATCAATTAAGCATACTCCTGTGAATCATACGACCTTGTAGCATGAAAATAACCTTCCACCTCGACAAAAAGGCACTTTTGTAAAATTCTGAGCTGACCTATTAAAAAAGGTCTAGTAGGTCAGAAGCAGACGGAAAAAGGTCACAACATACTAAAAGGTCAATTTCACCTGACCTTTTTAGGTCAGCCAAAATTTACAAAATGTAAAAATAATCAGAAAATGACAAATCTGAGGTCATAATCGTGAACGCTGACCTCGATTTAGCCCTAAAAAATCATTTTTGAGGTCCAAATCATTTTAGAAAATACTAATTTTTGTCGATCGTTTCTTAAATCTGTAGCACACTTAGTGTTAGGCTAGCAGACTCTGAGTTTATTACCTGAGATAGTTTAGATTACTGTGATACATTAGCAGGTGCCTGTGGATATTAAATGCGGAAGTAGAAAACTTTGGGTGTCTTCATTCATTTTACGGCGAACTTCAAAGTGTCCAAAACACTAAATATGATGGATCACAACCAAGAAATTTCAACTTTTGAAAAATCTAAAAAAAAAAGTTTTGGTCGGATACCAAAAAATTAAAGCGTAATAAAGCAGTAAACGTTAAGTTCTTTATCTGTGCTCAGTTTCAAGTAGAAATTTTAAAAAGAACTTTAAAAAATAAAGCATTTATGCGTAATGTGTCAAAAGTACTTGACCCTCATCACACCAGTATTTTGCCACCAGCAACTCAGAAAAGGGTGCCAGGTCAGCGGGAATGAAATATTCCGGTGCCTGAAGAACAGAGCCGTAAGAACATGTGGGGCTTATTAAGATCAGCCTCGTAGTTTTCTTTACAGATCAACATTAAAAGGTCGGTGTATGGCATTTTTGGAAATCCGATCCCGCGGCTTTTGACACCAGAGGTCTGAAATGACCACCAAACGATCGAGAGTACCCGATATACTCGGTAAAATGTCCTTAACTGTGTATTTAGAGTAACAGGAAGTCGAAAAAAAGGCAAAAACTGGAAAGTGACAAACATGACACATTTATGGCCCTTAAAACGTTTCCATGGCAACCGATCTTTCCCAATTTTTAATATGTTGTAGCCCAAACAATACCCATACCTGACATATTTTTTTTTTAATTTAAATCCCAGTAGTTTTTTTTTTACGGATTTTTTTCCATCAATACACCCGAAAAACATGAAATTTGAGTCAAATCAGGTCGACTAGGGTTCTGGTGGGGTATAATCTTCCACTCAATTTTTTTGAGAAGTCCTAGACTTTTGCGGTTTTTTGCATAGGGTTAGAGGAGGACCAAACTATATAGTTGGGATTAGAAAAGTCCTATTAAACCCTTTTTTCAAAATTCTAATCCTGTGATTATTAACTGAGTTAGGGTAACAGGTATCTTTGACACGTAACACCTGTTCAACCTCTTAGGGTTAGATTTTCTAAGTCGAATTTCTTGCCCAAATTTTGTCAGTAGGTGTGTTTTGGGCCGAGGAACGGACATATATGTCGTTTTTTCTAGTCCTCTGGATTTTTCCTCAAACCCTACGGACTTTTCCTTAACGTGTCAAACGCACCTGAAAAACAACAGCTGTGCTATAATTAGGGTTAGGGTTAGGGTTAGGGTTAGGGTTAGGGTTAGGGTTAGGGTTAGGGTTAGGGTTAGGGTTAGGGTT
>JAVFBW010160596.1:0-21198 GCA_034783835.1 Mopalia ciliata
ATCAAATCTAGGTGTTAGAATTCAGGGCAATTTTATATCTGTTATAACACAAAGACAAGTATATGTTTGACCAACAGGATGGGGTGGAGTCCAAATCGAGGCCAGTACATAAAACTCTCACAACCAAGATAAATATTTAAATCTAACATCTGTTAAACTGCTTTTGAGGGCAGATGTATACTTACAGGACGTTTTACTGCTCTGCCACGAGCAATGAGCAAATATCATTTTTGTCAGACGGGACAGGTGGAAATCAGTATTACTTTATGATGATTTGTCAAGCTTATAATAGTATTGGGGTAGAATATTTACCAGTAAAGTTCATTCTAGTAATTTGTCCAGAGAAAACAGAAATGTTTGTACAAACTTGCTAAATACTAGTATATTGATCTACGAAAGCTAGAAGAGAGGCTTCATCCATAATATTATTTGTTAGTTATATCCGCCTATGACCGTATGTACTGACAATAAATGTTTTTTTTTTAAATCAGGTAAAACAGCCAAAAAGAATTTTACATTGATGGTAGGAAGTCAGCAGGACAGAATTCAACTAATATAGAATAAAAAGGCAAAACACTATATGGAAAGCAGCTTCTCATTTATTTTAAAAAGATGTCATCCATACATTGTTTTGCCGTGATATGGTTAATCAATTCCTAAATGCCAATCAAATGGAAAATAATCGATAGAATAATGTAGAAGTGATCATGCCGCCTGTCATAATAACCTCGCCAAGATTCAACAAAATAATACAGAATTCAATTAAGTTGGATAACCTTGTGTGACTAAAGTTACCGGTAAACAAATCGATTAAGAATTACGCAAAAAAAAAAAAAAAACAACCCCCATTTAAACTGTATGAATGAAATAACCCATACGAGCAAAAAGATTGACTCTAGTGTTTTCAGATGTTTTGGATAGCTCATTTATCACATGCTGGACGGGTTATGTCTGACAATTGAAAATCGTGATTTTTCTTAATAAAATGAAAATAGTTATCAATATAGTAACATCTTAGGAATATTTGTCTCCATGACATATACAAAATCACAAATAGATTAGCAGTATATTTATATGAAAATACAACCTATATATAAAAAAATGTTTCTAATTCTGACCAATGAATAGCGATTTTGAACATATTACCATATTAATGAACCGCAGTAACCCTGGTATGTTAGAGGAAGAATATCTGTATACACAACAAACAATCATCTATCTGTTACTAATAAAAACTCTTCCATCATGCCTGTGCTGATTTATAATTAATCCAGGATTAGTGGGTTAGTAGAGGGAGTGTAATACACCGGTACTCCATTCTGGTAATCAGATAAATTTCGCTTTCGATTGTAGCAGTTCGTAATATTTTCAGCTCCTGCTAAGCAATGGGGAAACGGTGGATAGTCTACGAATGTACAGTGTGGTTGGTCCTCGCTTTGTCACTTAAATCAGTCTGGGGACAAAGAAATCGTAAGTAATATTATCAGTCAACATTGATATTTTTTAACAAATGACTCTATATATAATTTGTTCAAAAGTCCACATGATGTGTAATACGAAGTGAATTTGTTATAGTTGATTGAATGTTTAAGAATCAATTTATTCATACCACATGTGATATTTAGTGAGTGTATATAGATAAAAACTAACAAATTTATTTATAAGCAGCAAATTCGAGTTTAATTTGCCTGAGATTTTACGTTTATACTGACCTGGTCTTTTATAACCACGCAATATATTAACGGAGCACATTACTATCGCCTCCGATTTCAAGTCACCTGTACTTTTTATTTCAGTATTTCCAAGAAATCAACTACCTCCAGGTGGTAAGTTTTCCAAGACCAAAGAAAGATCACCCAATTATATCTGATACATTTTCATTTTGATTTCAAGTGCTTAGAAACTGAAAGAGCTGAAGTCAGGAAATCTAGATTTACCTTAAACAAAATGTTTCTTCGTCTAGAATTGTAACCAAATTACTATTACGTCTACTGTGAACCATATGAAAGGAATAAGTAGAAAATAGGTAGTCTTTGATTTGTGTTTAAATTCTAACCGTCTTAAGATGGTACTTTGTTATGCTAGAATAGCATTGCGACACACAGCAAATACACATAATGTCAAACAAACTATATATATTTTAAATTAACGAAGAGAGAAAAATTTGCTTGCCTCCACCGGGAATCGATATATATATACATTTTTAATTTCAGTCTTCCCAGGAAATCAACAAAATCCTGGAGGTAAGTTGACTTATAGTACAAGAATAGTGTAACTCCCAAGAAAGAAAAACTCATTTTAAACTTAATACTTTGGGCGCTTTATTTTGCAATCATAAGTCAAGTTGACTTATCTTATACATCTTTTTACAAGGAATACTATTTGATTGTAATATACAAAGCCCTATTTCCAGTGCCGCGAGGAGTGTGGTGAAGAAAATTCAATAACAGGCTGATTGACTGATTGACGATTTGTGAAATTATCCAGCAGATTTTGAAATTCTTATCCTTGGTGTTTCGACAGATCAGGAAATCAGAATCTTGTTTCCAGACTCCTTTGTCTTTGTTAATGTATTTATGTATTTATTTTTTATTTTCATATGATTGTGAAATCATTACTTTTTATGTGCAAATGTAGTTATGGACTAAATGGCTAAACAACAACAACTGGTACTTTTGTTATTTTCATCAATACTTATTTGTTTTTTATTTGTTATTCCAGGCGTTCAGTTGACCCGAGGAGGTTAGTATTAACTAGGAATTAATATACCAGCAATGAACTAACGGATTTCTTTTCTTGCACATATGCAATAGGCTGCTTTCATCCAAACAAAGCCCGTACATAGTTATGTGCACTGACAATAATAACGTCTGCTCAGTAACCCAAGTAACAAAATATCTGTTCCAAATATTGGAGGTCAACCCAAACTAATCCACTGCATTTCCAACATGCAGGGTGAGTAAAAAATGAAAAATAAAAATATTTATTCACTACTTGCGTTATTTTGGGAGTTTACACTTTTCTAGTGTGAACAGATTCTTGTTCAGAAATATCTGCAGACTGATACCCATCCGGGAATGGAACCTACGACCCTCAGGGTAAGGCACCAAATCACCAGCGATAAATGCCACCCTATATAGGCCGCTCAGCCAAGCGGCCCTATAGATGATATTCACTTTGTTAAAGACGCAAGATTTATTTCATTTACACACAAGCTGTAACATCATCCATTCTATATTAACTATCTATCGGGTCGTATTCCAATGTGGGTATGTTAAGCCGTCTGAGAGAAATGGAACTTAATGCCTTATCTGTAATCATTTTGCGGTGATGAAACAACCCGAGTCAGTCATCGCTTCCCAGCTCAATTTCTATCTGTCTTGGCCGATTGAATGTACTTTGTCTAAAACAATAGAAATAAGTCTTATTTTATAAATTTTACCAATTTTCTGTCTTTAATCGCCACGAAACATTATACTTAATTGGCACTAAATATGTGTTTAATGTGATATATAATATACATGCATAACGTTTTTTATTTACCTTTGATTTTCCCGACACCTGCGCGATGGATTTAACAGCTTAATTTTTATGTCCGTCTCACAAACGACAGTTTGTCTGAAGAGTACCAATTATACAGAAACGAAAAATCTACATAAGAGCTAGTATTAAAAAGTGTCACTTTAAAACATAAAAATTGCTCGATAAAATCACTAAATATAAAATTGACATTGATACCTATTTAATAATGCCACCTTTCCTATATAACTGAATTTGTCTCAACACTTTTTTTTTTGTAGGCTGCGTAAGTAATTCCCGATGTGGAGAGAATGCACATTATTGTTTTGACAGATCATTAGATCGGAATGCATGTCAGTGTAAACCCGGCTTTCAGAATGAGTCCCCAGGTAGCATTTCCTTCCTCAAATGTTCTGGTAAGTAACACTGTTTGTTGGCTAGCTTGATCTCTATTCTATTTAAATTGCGGAGCATGCAGGTATGGTTAATTTTATCTCAGCAAAACAGGTATTTTGCTATCAAATTATGATTCCAAGTGAAGTCACTCTCCCCTTCTTGAATGGTTATCTATTTGTAATACCAATATGTGTAGGCTTGCGGTTAATAAACGCATTGTATATATTTTTAAACTTCAATAAAAACCAATGCTAGTCTACATCGTTTTTGACGAGCACATAGCGGCGATCAGTTTCCAATTCTATATCAAAGAAGTTCTGGAATCTATAAGTAGAAAATCGCTACGACAATTAACGTTAAAAGGTATGCCCACAGCATATCCAATATTCAAAAACCTGAAATAGCTTACTTAATCTATATACAAAACAATTTCATTTTATGATTTTCGAACCAGTGTGCTTTCGTACATGTAAGAACTGGCGTTTCAATCCGCAATTCAGGGACCACTCTCACAAATTGTAGTACGGAAAGAAAACAATATCAAACGATACGTCTATGTCATGTCAAACTGAAGGCTTGGAAATATCGTACGATATTTCAATCTCCCACGACATTTTGTTAAAGTGGCCCCTGTCCTTAATTCTTTTATTTCCTCAGTCTCAGTTCACAGTGCTTTACACACCAAACCCCAATATGTATGTGTGTCATTTCAGATATCGATGAGTGTACAACAACCAACACAATATGTGGGCGTAACACATATTGTAACAATACTCTGGGCTCATACGAATGTCGCTGTGATAAAGGTTTCGGAAACATTCGATTATTGTTTAACAGATGGACATGCTCTGGTAAGTGACGAATACAATATTATAATATCGCACCTTCCTATTAAATTCCGTTGTTTCCTTTACTCAATCTACCATATACCTGTCGAAATGCCTGCACGTATATATTCATAAAATTAACATACACATTTCTCTGAGTTGATCGACTAATTTAACCTTTGCCAGATTCTTGCTCTACCACAAGTCACGAAAGTCCGTTTCTGTTGCTAGATGAGCCCACTTATACTAAACCATGGAACAATACTGGCACTGTATCTTATATATGTAAATATAATCACAAGCCTCATTATAATTCTATGACTCATAATGGGCTAATTTATACGTCTGCTTTTCTCTGATTATTGACATTCAGTGATAAAATGTCATACCGCACATAACGGAAATGTATTATGTTACCTGTTGTTACCAATAGACTTATCAAAATGTTATTTGAAAATAAAAGACATTACCTATAGATTGGAGATGAGTTGATCACTATCGTTCAATTTTTCTTACATTTATTTATTAATTGAATGTAAGTGATGTGTTTTCATTTTAAGAATGAAGGTTTACAGCAAGCAGTATTGCAATAAGTTTGATATATTCGGAATTTGATATTCACCCAAATTTTCTTACTTTTAATCAGAACTGAATGAATGCAGTGCAGCCCAATTAAACCTTTGTGGTGAAGGAACGACATGTCAGAATTTGGTGGGTTCTCATCGCTGTGGATGTCTCCCCGGGTACACCGCTATGGGGATGACCAATGGAAAATATACCTGTACCCGTGCGTATTTCTTAAACTAACTACAGTTATGCAGTTTATTAATATTACTTTTCTTTAATTGGTTGTCAGAGAGACACGGATTTAAACTTACCCACTATCTCAATATAAATATATATAGTAAAAGATAATTGGCATATTCCTGTATAGCCTTGAGAATATGTACAGTTTACAATGAAAAGAAAAGAATAATAACAAACAGATCCTCGAAGAAAATATAATTGACAATAGTAGCTATTAAGTGTCCCCCCCCCCCCCTTTAAGCGATGCTCCTGGCAGCAATTATTCCTATATACCTTGAAAGGTTGCTATTAAACATAATTAAATATGATATCGACTTATCGTTTCTTCTTCATCTTATAAAATCACTTGAGGGTTAATAACATGTGTGAGCTGTCAAAAATTTAAACAGTCGCCTCAATACGTTTCGTGACGTAAGCCCTCTAGAGTGACAAGAAAGATTTGTGATTGGTCAATATTTGTGGAGCTCTTTTGTTTTGTGATTAAAGTGGCAACATATGGCAGTGTGGATGAATATAAGTGTAGTTTAATCGTTACCCAATGTTTAGGATCCAATTATAAAATGGATATAGATAGATTAGAAAAATGATAGCGCATAATTCAACACAAGAAATGATGCCTGTTTTACATATATGCGTTTATATATGCATATTGCAGAGAGTAGTATCATTTTAAGTCAAATAGGTTTTAACACTTGACATTATTCGGAAAGGATAGCAAATGTAAAGTAGTCTTTGGACCAGGGAAACTGTTTCTTAACGGCCACTTGCAGAAAGGTAGGCTTGTCCACAACTTCGAATCTGAATGCTTTTCGATAGTTCCAACAATATCACTGGGTAAAAATTATCATAATGGCTGATGCTTTATTGCAGTGAACAGCCCTTGCACTCAACGATCTGCGACAACCTGTGGAGTGGGTACAGTTTGCCAGATGAACACTGGGGTTCCTGAATGTGTGTGTTTTGTTGGTCATTCAAACCTTAGACTTGTTCGAGGAACAAGCATCTGTGACGGTGAGAGAACTTTATATTATTTACTTCACAGAACTATCAGCCATGTATAATTGGAGTTTTGTTCTACAGAAGTATGTATTCTAGCCAACTAGGTAGTGTCTCAAAATAAAGAAAACTATAAAACTGTTTCCACTCGTTTCTATTTACATTCACGTTGTCCCATTTTTTCCAGATGATGACGAATGCCTTGTTAGCGGGACATGTGGTGCGAATTCTCGATGCGAGAACACCTTAGGGAGCTACACCTGTGTGACGGATGGAGCCCAGATATTGGAACCACAGCCAGGTAAATCAAACACCCTCTAACACGCACTAATTTTTAACCCTGACCGAAAACAATTTTTCCAATCAACAATTCGACATTGTTTGTGTAAAAGCAGAAGTCTATTAACACTTCTGGTTTTTCCTTTCTTGTCTAACATGGTACAAAATGGTTGCTTACAATTACAAAAGCTATCAACGAAGTTTTCTTGCCTTGCGTTACTCGGCGATTCTTTGTAGGCCTATATATACTATCTGAATGTTTTCGTTCCAGACGTTAACGAATGTCAGCGTGCTAGAAACCCAGTGTGCCCTCCAGCACAGAGATGTATAAACACTATTGGCAGCTTTACCTGTGGACCAAGAAACGGAGTTAACCCAGGCACTAATGGCATTTCATCGGGTGAGAATAGCTTAATAGCCAACTTTTATTCATTAGATACATTTTTTTTACCAAACCTATTCAATATCCCCTTGAAATCCCCTTAATTCTTGAAATTCTTATGTAATTGGAAACGGTGTGCAATAATTAAACATGACTTTACGCCACTTCTTATACAGGGTTTTGGGATTAGGAAAGCTATAACTGCTTTGTTCTGCATTATGGCTACGTTTAAATAATTATTTATATTCTGTTTTAGATTACAATGAATGTCTTCTTCCAAACATTTGTCAAGTAACAGAAACTTGTGTCAACACACAGGGTTCATACAGATGTGACTCAAGACCAGGGTTCCAGGGCGGAAGAGGTTCGAATAAACCTTGTTAATTTGTCTCAGTAAATATGTAACTATACCATCAATATGACAAGCTGTATAATTCTAACTGAGAAACCTTATTTTGTACACAATCTGAATAAGAAATAGTATCCCCTTAAGAGACCCCCAGGGGCTGGTGTGTATACAGATTAATGGACCAGAAAATCAGAGTTAAACATGTTGAAAATACACTTCGATTTGAAATAACCTTTTATTATATTATTATGTATCATGTCGTTGATAATAAAGAAACTTTTTTTGTTCATTTTTGCTATTATAGCTATTTAAATGGCAATTGATCTATTTGGACAGATATTGATGAATGTCTGACGTCTGTAGCGGGCATTCCACGCTGTAGAGGGGGTGACAAGTGTATCAATACTATTGGAAGTTTTAAGTGTGTCCCAGTTGATGGCGGCACCAGAGACATTAACGGAAACTTTGTCGGTAAGCAAAGAGCTCGAACCTACCCTTATTCAAATGATGACACAATAACCGACAAAAACTGTATTAAAGGATATACATTACACTTTTTTAGTTTTATTAGGACTAAATAGAAGTTAACAGGCCAAACTATTTTTCCTCCAGTATGCAGTTCTTTCAAAATATCGATAAGTTTTAACCAAGAACAGTCCCGGTCAACATTTCTAATCCATAGCGTTGATATATTAGTATTGTGTTGGGGCGGAACCTAGACAAAACGTTTTCATTTTAAAATTCTTTTTCGTTAAATGTCCAAGTAAAGGTATTGTTATTATTGTATGGTATCAGATTGAATTGTCTCATTCACTAATGTCCAGAAATACAGTTTTTGTTCAGATAATATCACTTAGGAAACTCTCTGGCTAACAACGTACAATTGATACATAGCAAATGTAATTTATTGACAACTGTTTAATCGACCAGTCTATCGATGACTGACGGACTGAATGAATGAATGGCCAACAAGCTAATCAACCAACCAATGGACCAGCCAACCAACCGATTTACATGCTAATTGCTTTGTTCCAGATATCGATGAATGCGACTTTTTGGGAATATGTCCAGCTCGAACAATCTGTCAGAATACGGTGGGCAGTTATACCTGTACCTCTCAACCAGGACTCAATAATGGTCTAGGTCAGTGTTCGTCCTTGGAAGTAAATATATACCATACAGTCGTGATGTAATACTTTAAATCGAATTAATATCGATGGTAAAATCGTGGAATCACTGATCAACACTCACAGTGCAATTACTTATTTTTGTGAAACAATACATTCTAGAACGAAAATTGTGTTAACGTAATCTCTGAAAAATTAAACAAAATATTTTTTGGTACGAAAGACAAGAAGTGTGCATTATGTACAAACATGGCTTTATGTATGGTGCAAGTTTGGTTGTAGTGTACATGTCTTATTCTTGTAGATGTAAACGAATGCCTCCTGGCTAATAACCCGTGTCCGCCAAACCAGCGGTGTGTAAATACTCAAGGGGGCTTTGATTGTCTCCCTTTGAACGGTCAGACAAGAGGGATAGGCGGCAACACACAAGGTATGTATAATGTCCCTTCGTGTAGTGTGTAGGAGATACCGAATGGTTATGCGCTCTGATAGAGTATATGGGAGTCATTGAGCATTGACCGTAAAACCAAATAACACTAATAACGGCGCGTGTATATAAGATTGGATTGTCTCAAAAACAAGAATCCTACCACTGCCTCTGTCGGTGCCTCTTTCCCATTTCTTTTTGATTTTTAATATCACAGTTGTTTTTATTTATTGAAGTATTATGTACTATTCATGTATCAAGCTTATAAAATCCTATCAAACATGTTACTATACTTCCAGTGTATCTATTGAAATTCTAAATGTTAACGTCTAGTCACTTTACTTTCAAACAGATATCGATGAGTGTCGTATAAACGGCATTTGTCCAGCAAATCACCGATGTCGGAACACACCAGGGAGCTATGACTGTTTGCCTAATGCTGGCTTCGATGCCAATGGACAAGGTGAGTAGTTATATATATGATACGCGTTATATTCGTGTGCATTGTGCCTTGTTCTGTGTAGTAACGGTCGTCGTGCTCCCTTGGGGTGGTTTTGGTGAAAGCACCTGTTCTATTGAAGCCCCTCATGACACCGCATGTGTTTGAACTATCTTGGGATAGCTATAATACCCAGGATTAAATATCTGTAAATTCCGCGAGATACATTATTCACTTGTAAAATAATCACAAAATTAAACTGATGTCATCAGAGAAAAAGTATTTATGTTGAATGCTTTATGTCTTAGAATGTTATTACTTTAATACCAAATAGATAAATTCATTAAATTCCTTTTGAAGGAAATATGTTTGTTCTGTCCTTAAGACATTAACGTTGTGAAACATGTGATTGTTATCCCACGTTTATTATTTTAGATAAAAATGAGTGTCTTCAGTTCGGAATCTGTCCTACCACAGAGAATTGCGTGAATACGATAGGAAGTTTCCAGTGTGTGAACAGACGAGGATGTATCGTGAACAACGATAGGATCTGTAGAGGTTTCAATCCCTTTTTATTATAATAGCGATTGAAAACAACTGTATCTAGGAGCAGGGTATATTATTTTAATGTGAAGAAAGACCACCACTATGCATGTTGATACTCGTAAAGGCATGAACCCACACGGACATTCACCTTCGGTGTTGATCCCATGAACACACACTGGCATTCACTCTCCGAGCTGATCCCATGAACACACACGCACACCCACTCTCCGTGTTGATTCCATGAACACACACATACATTCGCTCTCTGTTTAGATCCCATGAACACACACGCACATTCACTCTACGTGTTGATCCCATGAACACACCCGCAAATTCACGCTCCGTGTCGATCCCACGAACACACACGTACATTCACTATCCGTGTTCATGCCATGAACACACACAGACATTCACTCTCCTTGTTGATCCCATGATCACACATGCACATTCACTCTCCGTGTTGATCCCATGAACAGACACGCACATTAACTCTCCTTGTTGATCCCATGATCACACATGCACATTTACTCTCGGTGTTGATCTCATGAACACACATGGACATTCACTCTCCTTATTGAAGCCATATACATACGCGCACATACCACGCCTCTGTTGAAGCCATGGACACATACGCACATTAACTCTCTGTGATGACCAATACATGTTCACTATCCATGTTGAACTACATACGAAGATGCACCTGGCCAAGAGGTAAATTATATCCAAAGTTTTACCTGCAGTAAATCAGACTTCCTGACAACACAGATGGTGATTTATAAACCTTTGTTCGAGATAGCTCATCTTTTATACCACCGAACGCATTTGCTACCTCTAAACTAAGATTTTATCAAACAAATTTTTCCAGTAACGGTGACTGATTTAGCCATCATATACTTATTGCATTAAACAACATTGTTTCATATTACAGATATCGATGAATGCCTATTTAGCGGCATTTGTCTGGCTTCTGAAGTCTGTGTCAATGGAATCGGTTCATACCAATGCCAACCATCCACGGGCTTCAGAAATGGTGTAGGTAAGTATTCAAATGGTAATTTGAGTGGAACCAATACGTTGTCGAAAATTTCATTACTGCCTTTGGGAATCAAGGGAGGACGGTTACCCAAAGGTAGTCTGTATCAAAGGGGGTGGGGGGGGGGGGGGGGGGGTCATTAAAATATATTTATAACGAAGTGGTAATGGTCATCCAAAGTTAGTCCGTAACAATAAATTATAATTTGATCTATGTCATGCAGTATATTTATTTATATTCGTAACATTTGAACTACATCGCTCAAATATATTTTTTTAAATATTTATTTATTTATCAGTTTGTAGGAGATTTATTTTTAACAGAACATGGCATACTGATCCACAATTTCTATGTTTAATTTTTACTTTAAGATATTGACGAATGTCAGACACCGAATATCTGCCCGGGATTCAACGCCCAGTGTGTGAACACAGTAGGAAGTTATGCTTGTATAGCGCCGACAGGACGAAATGGTCAGCAAGGTGGGTGCAAAGTTAGATTTTATGCCGCCACAAATCTGTGTTGTCTACATCACAAATCTGCGTTGTCCTTAATACGTTACAAGTCTGTCTTATCGATGTTACTTCCCAAATCGACAAAGATCTTAAAAGTGAACAGAAGATTGAATTGTATCTAAAAAACGCTTATAACATTATATATAGTGTAGTTCCTAAACTTATTTCAACTGATGTATCAGATATACACACAATCTGTAAGATTATAGTAAATAAAGCTTATTATTATTATTATAAATTTATAGTGAAAATCATGAGAACAACATTGAGGGTGTAATAATAATAGGTGCAAGAATGGATTTAATTTCTGTCAAAGTATTGACTGATATCTGGCCCTCAGCTATGTTACTGAGGTATGTCATGATTTAACGGATCCTTCTAGAGTGCATAATGAAGAAGATTTTACACCGCTATAATTCACAATTGCAAAATGATTTATTGATATGCTTCTATTTGAAGATATCGACGAGTGTGAGATATTTGGAATCTGTGGTTCTGGGAGAAGGTGTGAAAATACAGCTGGAAGTTATCGCTGTCAGTCTACCTTCCTGAGTGGTGGGAATCTGGGAGCCGATGGTAGGTTTTATTTCCATATAGTCACACAACAATGCTGAAAGGGAAACAAATCAGTTCAGTCTACAATTTTCTGATGATATAAGTTAAACTATGGCATCTTTGATTGATTTGTTTGGTAAAAAACCGTTTACAGTTGTGATCAAGAATTTTCGTTTACATTGGACTGCAACGTTGTCATGTGAGTGCAATAACCTCAAGTACAGCGTTTACACCAATCAAACAAACAAACATGGCAAAGAGTTATTCAAATTTGACACGGCAGTAAATGAAATCAGAAACAAGGGGCGGTATCACCTCTTAGATAAAGCCAGTAAGCTTTGGAGACTTATATACTGTCAACTTGTCAGGTTAGGATGGACATTATATACCCCCAGTTGATTCTGCTTTCCTATTTTTGTAACATTTATGGTTAATGTTACAATATTTACACCTTTCCAGGTCGCCTGTCAACTGTAGATTAGGTTTACCAAGGTTTGCAATTAGAGTAGCTCTGGATAAAACTCTTGGTTAGCATACATAGTGACTTGATCTTGAACTTCTTGAAATTCAAATAAGGGTAATTTTGAGAATAACCGGTTTTATGAAGTTTGATTTACTAATATTAAAAGGGTACCATAGTAATTTCCTTTCTTTTGGATTTTGTCCAGAATATATATGTCTTTTTTAACATTTCTAGATGTTGATGAATGTCTCATCCCCAATATTTGTCCCAATGAAGCCTGTGTCAATACTATTGGTGGTTATAACTGCATCCCTCGAAACGGAGGATTTCGAAACGAAGTAACTGGAGAATTCCAAGGTAATATGATGTATGGATAAAACTGGACAAGATGTGTGTTTTGACTGTTATTAATTAACATTCAGATAGAAATTAGTTGTTTTTATATGGGAAAGAAGTTGATTGAACTCGTATCGCTAGGCTCTGAAGTAAAGTGTGTAGACCCTTGATGGGATGTACACTTTAATGTTCTACTTTTGTGACAAATGCGCTGAATATATTTTGCAATATTTGATGCCGTTTCTGATAAATTTTGCTTACTTTATTTTTATTCTCTCTTAATAAAGACCCTAAATGTATGAGCTCTTGCTTTTGGCTTGTAATTTTCCATGGCGACTTTAATGACAGCTTCGTAAACACAACGCTAATGTAATAATCGCTTGTAAATTTCCCGTGTCTTTTTACACATTTTAGACATAAACGAATGTAATGTGCTGAATGCTATTCCTTGTGGTCCCAATTCTGCATGTACGAACACCGTGGGTTCTTACCTCTGTCAATGTGAGGGCGGATTTGTCAGTAATACTGGTGACGGCCGGAATTGTCAAGGTATGTTACCGCTCCTAAAAACGAAACACCGTGAATGATTAAACCGAAGAATTGCCGGTTATACTGAATACAATTTTGATTTAACCTATGGATATCACCTGTAATATGATCAAGAACGATTTGGCCAAAATCGCAGATATTGCTTTTTATGAAACTCTGCATACATTGTATGCGAAAGAATTTCAGTCAATGGTGACTAATTTAACTAATTATCTCCCTCTTTATATAACTTTTTAAATTTAATACATTTTTCAATAAATACACATTTCCCAGGTTTTCAATATATCCTGGTGATTGAAATTGACAGTGATGGACCATCACCGTCTTGTAGAGAAATGACTTCTATCTTTCTCAAGCCCCAGGGAACATTTTAATTATTGTGTATTTACACCATTTCTATTTGTTGATGAATATATATTAGCTTCGTCTCAGATGAAATGAAAATAAAGTGATGTAATATAATGCCAAGAATTGGTCATTAATGTAGATTCCATTCTTCGGGTTCACCTTGTTCTTTTGAAGAGTTGCTTAGCTATATTCTTATCCGAGAAAACCTTATTGAGTGTAGGTAACAAAAACTAAGATAAAGCGTCTTGGAAATTGCTGTAATTTTGTGTTGAGTTAGCCGTATGTTTTTCTTGTCCACAGGTTTCGGGGTGAATGGACAAGCAGGAAACAATGGATTTTTCCAGGCCCAGAGTAGCACTCAAGGTTAGCTCTCTATCGGTATCATTCAATGATATATCATCAAACTAAGTCACTTGCTCAGTGATATTTTGATTAAACCTTGCCTCAACACAGTTCAGATCTTTTTAATTGTTATTCGATGTTTAAATGTTGAATTTGACCATAGTATGGTGATCAAATTGGTTGTCTCTCCCCTTGTTAAAAACTAATGATAATGTTAATGATACGTTTCAATAATTAACATAGATGTCAAAAAGTATCGATCGGTAATAAATCTGTTCTTGTTTTATTTACGTTTTAAGAAACTACAAACATTGCTATTGGGGCTGGCGTGGGTGCCCTGGTGGTCGTCGCCATTGTGGTAATCATCGTGGTTGTGGCAGTCAGGAGAAAGTAAGTTATATCAGAATTGAATACAAGACACCCGACCTTCTATAGTTCTCATGCCATGCTATAATGTCCAAAACGTTAGTCCAAGTTTATCATCTTTGACATTTTGTACTATCTATAAAATTATTATTTTAAAAAATTAAAGGGGAATTGGAAAAATTAGAACCAATAAATATAATTTTGTTTTTCTTTTGTCGTTGTTTATGACACAAATTCGGCAACCCTTCACAATCAGCCTATATGTAGATTGTTTCGTCCAATTGTGCAGGACATTACTTGCGCTGGAGATGCATGTATTTTAAACAATAATTTTCGGGAGTTGAAACTGTTGACTTATCAAAGATGCGTTTAGTTGTTCTAACAGTTGTGTCTCTGAAATAACGTTAACGGTGTGCTAAACTTAACTCTAGTTTTTGTTTGTTTCGTGCAGAAAAAGGAGAAGTGCAACAGCAGAATAGAGCACCACATGACCACAACGAGAAATCGCGTGGTTTGTCGTTAGTAAAGAATTGTGGCCACCCAAATGATGATAGTTTTCAACTTAAAATATAGATCCAACGCATGTCTCTAAATGTAACAGGCTGAGCATGCGCCTTTACCTGATGGACTGAAGATTGATCTTTTACTTTTGTTCAGAGACCCAGCAGAAAAACCGCACAGCGAGTCGTCCAGCTTTAACTTCCAAGAGGTAGAAAATCCACCATCTTCAAACAGTTCAGGGCCGCCCGAAGCGTCTGCAGAGTCAACATCTTCGTCCTACGCAGAAATTTCTACATCTCCTGATCCAGATATAGATGGCGCTCCTTCCAAACCTCAGCAGAAACAACCGACAGGTCGAAGGTCCCTTCTGGACGAAATCTACAAAAACTACAACATTCCTAGAGCCGATAGTTCGGACGACCCAGCAACTCTATATTCTAATGATAAAGTGAAAGAGACAAAAGCAGCCAGCCGGGCTGAGAAATAAACCTTTCATCATAACATCCTTTGATGATAGTAAAGTTAGCTTCCTGGGTTGTCTAAAACAGGAAAAAATTAACTACGGCTACAAATTTTTTGATACCAAATATTCACATATATATACTATATATTCACATTTTGATACCTATAATATCTCCCCTTAAATGAAGTCAACAGTTACCATGTTTATTTTATTGTTCAATATCTGTCTAATGGCAAAACATTTGTTTATATGAAACGGATGTTCGAGGATACATAAGCATGAGGCAGCGTAATCGAATTACCTTTACCTGTGAGACGATACAGTCAAAACAATAGGTAAAAATTAAAAAAAGGGTCACAGTAAGGTGCAATAGTTTTTTAAAAATCGTGTAGGAGGTTTAAGCACTATAATTAACATATTATCTTTTAAAGCAATTTGTCAACTCTTTCAGTGCATTTGTTAAAGGCGTATTTTATCTCTAGCGTAAATTGGTATGTGTTTTACTCCTCGCACATTTGTAGTATTTAGTTATGTATATTTTTTTTATTATTAAACATACTAATGTCTGGTTCATGTACATAAATAATAAATATCAGCATATAAGGACACATTATATAACCTTTAGTCAATTATAAATCCTATTATTAGATAACGAATTTTGATTTCGTGCAATAGTTGTCTTAAGAGTGTTTTCTGATTGACACCATTAGCAGACCAATTCATAAAGTACTACAACCATTGTTATTAATAACCCACTGGGTCCAAAACTTATAAAAACACATAGATAATGTGATGACAATCAGTATGTTATGATTTGCTGTGAATCGACTGTACCTCAATATCTTAGTATAATAAACTTGTGTTATTCTTTTACATATATGTGTGTTTCTTTGATATTTTGAAGGTAAATAAATATGTTAAGTTTTTCAATATGATATAAACACAAGGCCACATGTTGTAAAGGACACACGCCTCTGGGGCCATTACTCACCTGTATTAAGTGTGCTCAATCCTAATTAATATATATTACCTGTACAATTTTAAATAAATAATTCGAAATAGTACAGTTATGCTAATATCGTAACAGCAAAGTTCATCCTGCATCATCAAAAGAGAACCAGTTATTGTGTTGAATCAAACTAGATATGCGTCAGCTCCCCCCTGTATTGATTTGTTGAAACCAGCGCAAAATAAGTTTTATTTATATGAGAGAATATTCATGAAAATCCACTGGAAGTCCTCGAAATTAGGCTACTGCACACATTATCTGGGTCCTCAAACGATCGTGTCCCTTTTGACATTCATTTAATTTTCAAATCATGTAATAAGATAGTCCGAATTGTAGAGAGAATTCAAAGTGGTGATCTGTATTCGGATGAGATCATTATGTACTCTTAATCTAAATTCGCGTACTGTGAAGCCGGATGAATTTCCGCAGGTTTATATAAGGTCTTTACAGTGTCACCACTCTGTTAAATGGATATAATTATACAATCTCTTTCTTCTTTTTGTTTTGTGAAAGAGGCGAGGTTAAAAGCTGTATGCCAGTTTTAACTTACCAGAAATTATATAATTATATGACACCTTTTTATTGGTGATTTATTGTCAATTTCAGTAAGTCTTCCTTTCTTTACATATTGTATTTTTTATTCTGTCATGTGTTTGCTAGTGCCCCCGTTTTGAATAGAGTTGCCCTTTATGAAATATGCCGGTATCATATCATATTTTATGAGACATCACCATGATATGACGAGGTTAACTGTTATTTAGTTATGGCCCAAATCTCACGGTCAGAATCTGGCCGCCGGATTTCTCTGGATCATGAGATATATCAAGATGCAGCAGTGTCCTTTTTCTGATTGATCATTTTCCGACGCAAGAGACCGCCGATGCCGCGTCTTTGTCGTTCTGTGACATCATCTGGCGCACATGCAAAACAATATATAACCTTACCAGCGACTGTAAAATGTAGTGAGGTTAAAAGCAAAGCACACCAAAATCGTGCAAAGAAGCGCAGTCTAAATAAAGGGCTATCAAACTTGATCCAGTGTGAAACTCTCCTCTGCTAATCTTAAAAACACTGACCTGAGGCTCGTGTTTTTTAAATTATCGGACTCCAGTAATCGCAAAGTTCCAACGTTGGATAACCTCTTATTAATTAATTTTTTATTGTAATAATTATATGTATATTCTTGGGTTTAGTAATGCCATCTGTTTAAGTTTGAAAGCAAACCGTTGCATCACCATCGACATTTTAAACCTGGTGAGATTTTTAAAAGCGTAGTTATCAAAATCCATGAGAACCAAGTTAACGATTATCAACGAAATATGCTTTTCTGTTTTTTTGTCACTTAATATCATTTCAATTTTCAGAAAGACTGTTAATAAAATATAAAACATTAATCAATAAATCAACCAGCTAACCAAAAATCAATCAATCAATCAATCAAACAAGCACAAAGAAACAAACAAACAAACAATCAGCCAACCAACTAATAAATAAATGAATGGGTGAATCAATCAATCGATCAATCAATCAATCAATCAATAAATCAATCAACCAACCAACCAACCAATCAATCAATAAATCAATCAAACAATCAGCAAATCAATCAATCAATCATTCATAATCCAATAATAAATTCATAATGTACATGAGATGGATATTTCCGCCTTTTATTTTTAGTGAACGACAGCAACTTTCTGACAATTGTCATATTTCTATTCACATATCTCTTTTGTCTGTAACTTAAAATATAGCATGCGTAAGGTGATTTCATTATTAATTTGCTCTTCCATTGTCTAACCTTTTGTATATGTTTTGAACATATGAACATTCTCTGGGGATATAACCACTCCTCTTTACAATGTAAAATGAAGAAAAACAAAAATATTGTAATGTAAAATACCAACTCATTTAATATTGAAACAGAAATACATTTTATTCTGAAAAATCTATGATCCGAAAAAGTCATGACATTGGGTACAGCGTCTGTAAACATAAGCCCTGTAGCGCAATGAAACAGAGTGAAAATATCGTTAGTTGCAAGGAAAAGTATAACGCATTCAATTGTTGAAACAATTATCCATTGATGGTTATATTGTGGTTCTCAGTAAGTATTTTATATTCTTTTTTTATTATTAATACACGTTTGCCTACGTTTTGTCGTTGACATTAAGTGTGTATCTGGCTATCGGCAGTTGGTATATTGTCTTGGCCCCAAAGATGTCATACCAGGGAAAGTATATTAATATTGCGTGATTAATCAGTTGCAAATAGCTAACGTTGATAGATATTTGTGGATATAGAATAACTATAGCGTGTTAATATTAGCCGGGAGAAGCATCTGTTTGTTAATGAATAAATGAATAGTATAAAACAGTCGTTCGTTATGGTTGGCTGAAGATCAATTGAGGGAGAAAATTAGCCGAAATAAATCAGAGCTTGATTAAACGGACTCAAGACACTCTGTATTTAGCTATGGGAGCATACGGCTGATTAGAGAGAATCAACCAAAGAGAACAAGATGAAGTCTTACTTATTTTATTCATTCATGGTGTTATATTTCTTGTATTTCATCTCGGGATCTATCGCCCAACGTAAGTATTAAAATTTATCGTATTTATTAATATCGGTGATTCTAGGTCCCTTTCATATATATCAAAATATATCATAATAAGCATCAATAGGCTAAACGTAAAGCAGAGTGTATTTTTTGTCAGCCGGGGTACAAACATTTTCTCTTGTGTAACTGAGTCGACAAAGAGCCGCTATGGCCAACCCGCACCAGCAAAATGTTCGGGAGGCATGTGTAAATTTAGCATCCATGGAACCACAAGGAAACACTATATAGCTTATTCAGTTTTTTTTACACCACTAACAGTCAGTTTTAATCAAAGAAAAAAGATGTAGAAATAGTTCGAATCCTGGCGGAGGCAAACAAAATGTCTTTTTTCTACAAAAATATAAATATATTCTTTGTAGCATGCAATGGTGGACCGTGTGGAGAGAATGCAGTCTATTGTTTTGACGAGACCTTGGAGCAGTGGGAATGTCGATGTAATCGCGGATTTAAAAGCATCAGCATTACACCAATCAACTGTACAGGTAAGATTGGACACGTAATTAACATAAACCCGTACTCACATATAGCCAATGGCGTCATTCTGCTTCACATATTTCCAACATAACAGCTACTAAACGCGTGATACTACAACTGTAACAGTTTAAAATTTCTGCGTTTGACTATTTTGTATGTTTGTGTTTAAGAAATGATGTGTTCAAATAATATGCACGCTATAAACAAACCACTTTACACTCAATCAATATATAATTTTTTATTATGCAATTTGTGATTCCACAATTCTTATGAAACAAACTTAATTCATCTTCGGACCAGCCACAGTTGCAACGTACTGCTTAAAGTAACAGTTAAGCGAGCCCATGCATTGTAGACTGGAATTTCACCTGAAGCTGATGTGAGGTTACCAGTGTTATTCAGTGCACTTATTGTATGAGTGATTTGATTGAACCATCATTGTCGATCCGAAGTTTCGGATTGTTTGTTTGTCTGTTTGTTTAGTTTATTGTGCTCACATGACGGAATGCCAGCCCAATGGGTAATCATTGGGGCCATTGGCAACACACAATAACAAAACAGTAACAGGAAGCTCCCTTAAACGTTTAAAACTATACAAACAAGAATCGTTACTGACTCAACGTTGAGGTGTTCTTATTGAATTATTAATGAAAACAACGTTTGATATTAAACGTTAAGTTATCCTAAATAATTCATTTTTTATGTTTATTAATGAAAATATCATGTTTTATAATTGACCTAGTGTTCACAATAATTGATAAAATATGAGCCTAACTGAATCGGTATTTACCTTTATTGATTAAACCATCATAATTGACTAAACGTTTTAGAGCGTTGATACAAACATCCTTATTGAGCTGATACAACTTAAACTAATAATTAAGATGTCTAAATATAAATTGTTAAACATCATTTATTGATTATGATGTCTAGATATAAAGTGTCAAACATAAACTGATGATTATAATGTGTATATATCAAGTGTTAATCATAAACTGATGATTACAGTATGAACATATAAAGTGATAAACATAAACTGATGATTGTAATGCCTAAATATAAATTGTTAAACATAAGCTAATAATTATGATGTCTACATATAAAGTGTTAAACATAATCTAATGATTATAATGTCTAGATATAAAGTGTTAAACATAAACTGATGATTATAATGACTAGATATAAAGTGTTAAACGTATACACTGATGATTATAATGACTAGATGTAAAGTGTTAAACATAAACTGGTGATTATAATGTCTAGATATAAAGTGTTAAACATAAACTGATGATTATAATGACTAGATATAAAGTGTTAAACATGAACTAATGATTATGGTGTCCAGATATTAAGAGTTAAACATAAACTGATGATTATAATGGCTATAAATATATAGAGCATATGTACAGTGCGTAAACGTGATGATGTATCAGCTTAAGTTGTCTCCGTTCGGACGGCAGTATCAATCGAGCTCAAAGGGCAAGATTTATATACAGTACGACCTGAGACAACGAGAGCTGATACAACGACACG
>JAVFBW010160597.1:0-11674 GCA_034783835.1 Mopalia ciliata
CATCCACAAAAAAAAGGTCAGGTGCACAACTAGACCTTATGGGGAACCAGTTTGTGAAATATGAATCTTGTCCGAACTATAGTTTCTGAGCATTGGTGATCACAAGAAATTGTTTACGGACGGACGGACGGAGGGACGGACGGACTAACGGACCACGGATGAGAGTGATCAGGAAAGCCCACCATCAAATGATGCTGGGCTAAAAATAGTTAGCCAAACATATTAATAGCCCGCTATCAGAGGTCTATCAAGTAGAAGTATGAAACCAGCCATTACCCAGTACCAACAGCATTGTGACTTTCTGTGGACTTTCATATTGCCATATGACTCATTGCGCAAGATATGGTGGATTTCATTCGTTTCACGCAGTTTGAACTTCAGAATCCACTGATGTATTATGGGTAAAATATAACGTTTGAAAAGCGATAGAACATCCTTTGAGGTTTCAACAATCAGCGCTGGTCTGCTCACATTGCTGTTGAGACTGGGTAATGGCTGGTTTCATACTTCTACTTGATTGACTTCTGCCGCTATTTATGTAACTGAAGTAATCCATCCAGAAAAAATCATTTCTATTTCAAACACATTATCATCCTTTTGTTTTCGCACAAAATTTTAAAAGTGGCTTGATTTAAGTTTTACCTAGAATTTTCATGGAAAGCATTACAATATGGTCTCAAATTGTCATTTTCCTAAGGAGATAAGTATTTTGTTTGTTTGACTGGGGTTTAACGTCATACTCAAAGGTATTTCACTAATATGATGACATGCCCAATGGGTGAAGGAAACCACAATCAACACCACTGGCAACAAACAAAGACAGGACGAGACAACTACAGGACGAGACAACTACAGGACGGGACAAATACAGGACAACAACAACAGGACGCAATACAGACACCACAAACAGATCAACTTCCTATTCCGCTTTAGCTCTGAGAGCCCCAGGGCAACATGAAGCTCCTTCCAACCGTCCGCGAGATAAGTAAACCTATCTTAAGTGTTGTATAAGTTCAAAACGTGATGGTCTTTAGTTACTGATGTATTTAACCATACTGCTTTTGTTTTTTTGATTGGGGTTAAACGTCATCCTCAAGGGTATTGCACTTATATGATGCCAGATTGTTTACTTCAGTTCACACTGCTCCTTGAGGAATGAATTACGGAGGAAATATCATAACTATAATACACCCCCCAATGCCAGAGCCACATCAAGTTTGTTAATTGTCTTGAAACTATGAAACTATTTCAAATGTGATATTGATTGTGTTCATTTTATTTTTGTCCCTTCCTCCACTTTTAAGGTGATTTCACTCATATGATGGTGTGTCAGCGCAATTGGTGATGGAAACCACCCTCAACGCCACCACCCTTCATGTTGCCCTGGTGCTCTCAGAGCTAAACGGGAACAGGAAGCCGATCTGTTTGTGGCGTTTGTATTGCGGCCTGTTGTTGTTGTCCTGTACTTGTCTCATCTTGTCTTTGTTTGTTGCTAATGGTATCGAGGGTAGTTTCCTTCATTCATTGGGCTGGCACGTCGTCATATAAGTGAAATACCCTTGAGTACGAAGTTAAACACCAATCAAACAAACAAACAATCAATGCCACAGGTACATGTAACAAACACATAATGGCACTGTAACAAAGACATTAAAAAAACAGATTGGCTGCCCTTAAGTTATGAGAGCAACAGGAAGCTCCTTTACGCCCACCCACCCACTGAGTAGTATGAATGAAAGCGCTTCTTTTTATTGAATGTACTTGACATAAATCAATATATCAAATTCATGGCATTTTTAATAAACTGCAGTTTCATTCATAACTGTATTGTATCAACCTAATGAGCGAGAAGAACATAGAAGCCACTAAAGATTTCATCGATAATAAAGATTTAGTAAACAATCAGAAGACAATCACTGAAGATGTCGCCAGTAAAAATGTAATAAATTATCTGAAAACATGGCAATCAGTCAATCACTGAAGATGTCCTGGACTCCCGGGCACAATTGTAGTAAACAATGGGAAGACAGGGCAATCAGTCAATCACTGAAGATGTCCTGGACTCCCGCGCACAATTGTAGTAAACAATGGGAAGACAGGGCAATCAGTCAATCACTGAAGATGTCCTGGACTCCCCGGCACAATTGTAGTAAACAATGGGAAGACAGGGCAATCACTATCACCAGTAAACAATCGGAACACAGGTCACAAGGGAATCACAATAATGAAAGAACACAGCATTACAAAGGGATCTTCCAGTTCCCCATTAGTTACAAGTTGCATGTTCATGCTCACAAACATGTCTGTAACTGGTGATGTTAAGTGGGGGGAGCTTTGGGTTTTATTGATTCAATCTGTGTCTCATTAAAAATAACGTGTTCTGTTCTCTTGGATATTTGTTTGAATGGGGTTTAACACGGTACTCGAGGGGATTTCACTGATATGACATTGGATTCTCCATTTACCACTGATACTTGGTGAGCAGACACACTAACCCCTAAGGCAGAGCAGCAGTGCTTTGAAAAAACTGTTCCTCCTAAGCTAAGTAAAAGCAGGATAACTTGACAAAAGGGCAGACGGCATCTAAATGGAATTTACACAATGAAAACAACATAAAAGGCTTATGTTATCTCAACAAAGTTGTGCAAAGGGCAGCAAACGATTTTCGTTTTTTTGTATTTTTGGCCTATTTCTTGAATTGTGTAAAATAACATACTTTGAACATTGATCTGTTGGTACATGTACTCTAACATCTGAACAGTCATCTTTTTGACGTCTACGTGTATTATTTTCACCAGAATTCTTCTTTACTTTCAACAGATTTTCTTTGTTGGAAAGTTTTGTCTTCTTTGGAGGTGGAGTTGGATCAGCAAAATCATCTGAAACAAGGATTTGTAAATGCCTTAGAAAAAATCCTTCAAGTTTTAATAATGTATATAGCATCATGTAACCTTCAAGAGTCAAAACTGTTTGCCGTAAATGTTTTATTGTTTACAACATGAGCTGGTGGTAAATACTGGATATAGAAATTAAAAACTTCTTTACAGCAGACATTATTGGTTTAATTTTAGGACGGCAGGTTTGGGTTCAATATATAGAACAGTGTCAAAAATAAGCTCTATTGCCACTTTTCATACAAAGAAAGAATTGATTCACAAATTGTGAGGGAGAAGAGTGACTTTAAAACTATTACACAAGATTCAATAGAGTAAATATATATTAAACACAGGGAGGCCACTCTGCTAAACACTTTCAGTTAAACCGCTCTGCAGAGTGACATCCCTTTCTCTGACTAAAGCCAAATTAAGCATGAATTCCATATAATTATTTTTCTGCCAGCCAAAGTTTCCAAATTCCAAACAATTAAATTTTTTTCTAGGGTCTACATAAAAAACAAACATCTATAAAAACTAACTGTTGACAGTATGCAAGCACTTTTTAACTTATGTTGTTTTAATTGTATTTTAAATAACCAGCTTTTCTTCTTTGGACCATAACTTTAGAAAGCTTGTTTGTTTGATTGGGGTTTAATGTAGAACTCGAGCGTATTTCACTTATATAATGATGGATTGTCCACTTTAGACTGTAACAGTGTTCCTTGCTATTACGGTGAAAACACGGGAAGAAACCTCTTAAAAAGCACTCCCGCAATTGCCAATGCCACATTTTGTGACTCACTCATATACTGGAGGGTGGACAGACGGACTTGATCCTGTAAACAGTACATCAAAGCAGGTTTAGAAAGCGCACTTGCTAACCAGTAAGCCCTGGCCGGGGGTGCTTGATAGCTGAATCCCTGATAAAATAATATTATTAAATATAACACAATATTTTCTTTTAAATAAGGTTGTTGATAGAATGACTGATGGGTGTTTAAACACTGCGTCTAAGGCCAAGAGTATTTCACTTATTAATATGAAGGGGACTCATCAAACAATAATTACACTACAGTAACACAATCAACTTTGAATATTAGTGTTCCTCTAGTGCTAAGTAAGCAGTGTGCAGCAATGCCTATACATGTACTTGAAACATACTCACTGGCTGAAGTTATTTAGATAACAGTATTGAAAATTTGTAATGTTTAGTTTTTTTAAATCTCATATATGCTTTCTTCAGGGCAAATGTTCAAAAACATTGTCCGTATCCATATACAAATTTACACAATTTTAAACCCTTAATAGCATGCCACCACTTTCAAATGACAGACCTTTTGATTTGAGGTGTGCTGTCCTTTGCTTTAACACCTCAAATCAGAAGGCCTGAAATGAATTTGTACATAAAGGCTCTGGGAGTCTGTTGTCAGAATTAACTATTAACCAAAATGCTCAAACCTGTTTTTTGTCGCGCTAAACTTACCATCATCTTCTCCTCCAACAAAAGCTGAATAATTAACTGCTTTTCTTGCTCTGAAAAATACAAGTTTAACATGAAGATAGATCTATTTCAAAAGCTGTTAAATAATAAAGACGAAATCCCATTCATTAGCAGCAATCTGGTAAATTAACCAGACTTAGGGATTTATTGATGGTAAATTTATACATGTACCGGTACTTCCTTCAGTATCCTTTACTCAAAACTGTAGGGTTAAACAAAACTGAATAAGATAAAGACGCAAAAGGAATCTCAGTTTTAGGAATTTTCTTTGAGACTCGTGATGCATTGTTAACTGTTAAGACATTGTGAAATTGAATGTGAACCCTATAGAAATGAGAAAATTTTGAATTGAATAAGAAGCTATTGCCCTTTGAAAGACATTTCTGTTTTGCAATAACATGAGTCAGAGGGGTGTCCACTCATCCAAATGGACACTCTGAATTGAGAAGTTGCCTCATTTGGACACCCTGTTTTAAGAAAATGTAATATGCAGGAAACTGTTAAAAATCGACACCCAGTTATTCAAAACGTGAAGCAAAATTACCACTCTTGAAACTAAACTTTTTGAAAAAAGAATGGTGGTCTATCATCGGTAGCGCAAAATTTATTCTTAGTTTCCTTTATTTGCTGATTTTCAGAAAGTATGGATTAATTATGTTTCCCATCTTCCAGTATTAATTGGTAAACATGACAGGTGGTTTTTCTGTCCGAAAACACCTGCTCAATCATATTTTTTCAACAAAAACAAGCCATTAAAGGAAATCCAGGCTCAGCTAGCTTCAAGAGTAAAAATGCAGCATACTTAGTGCGTAAGGAGGAAGCCACGATCCGTACAGTAAGAGCATTAAAATAAAGCCAAATCCAAATAATGTCCCATCTATCCTTTAGCGTCGTGTGCTAGACGCAGAGCTCTGTATCTCTGATCGTCTATCATATCATGTAGCCTTATCTAGGTACGTCAGGTGCTAGCCAGAACATTGGGCTTATAGGTTAACTCCTTTAAATAATTCTGACATTCCCCTTGCAAACATTACAAGGTCAAGGGTAATGGCAATATGATAAATAAGTCGATAGAGCTGATTTTCTCTGCCTGTAGCTGTGTTCTGACAGACTGGGAGGCCTAGGCCTACGGTCCCTGGATAATGGATCTACTCAGACGAAAATCCAAGACCAGCCTTTTTATCTGCAATCTAAAGCCAACTGCGTTGCCCACAGAACCTACCTAGAAGATTTCCTGGAATCAGCCATGTTTATTGGGAGAATTTATAAGACGGCTTTAAAACGTTCAAACAAAACGGAAATTTTGCAACTCCCTCCATTTTATACTGAGTTGATGTTATATTTCTAGCCGCATATAGTATATTTTTGTAGTGCTATACTTTCAAGCAAAATAGATCCCACACAAACCAGTTGAATTATCATAAACAAAATCGTAAAGACTCATATTTACAAAGTAAATTAAGTAATTTCAAGATACGAGATAGCGGTCACCGTTCTGTCAAAAACAGTTGATGCTGGAGGGCACTTGGTGCATATTTCGACAGCCACGAGAAAGGCTGATCGGGCCGTATTCAAGTGATGGAGTTTTGAAATCGTTTGCAGCGTAGCAGGTAAATAGAATCAAAGCTATCTGTAACAGTACCGGTTTGGTTTTAAACATTGTCACTAAACCGTGACATTAAGAATACACTGTAGAATTGGTCCGTCACTCAATATTGCTCAATCCAGCCACAGGGGGTCGGTACCATAGTGATCGTACCATATCACCGGGCATATGTAGGCATAGGCTACTAGTATTTTGCCCGTCAAAGAAAAACTCAAAAACTACCGTCTGAGCTCCTCGCACTACCAGTATCAAGCTGTGATTAGATAATATCAAAGTTACTTGTCAAGGGAAATCCTACCCAAAATAGGCCATCGATATTATCCAATTGGTAAATGACCAGTGGCCGTGGCTTAGTGGTAGCATGTTCGCTTTCTATTACTGAACCTGCTTCGATTAACCGTTCACCGGATGAGGTCCGCCTGTCGACAATCAGGTATATGAACAGCCAAATGTTGTGGCTCCGGCAATCGCGGGGGAGGCTTTCTCTCGGTTTTCCACCGTAATAAGGCTTGGTGCAGTGTGAAGTGGGCAATCCGTCGTCCTATAAGTGAAATACCCTTGAGTACGATGTTAAACCCCAATCAAACAAATGCAAGCAAAATGTAGAATTATAGAAAATTAACATCACATTTCTGGTTTTTCACCCCTTTGGGTAAGTTAGCCTTCTAACTCATACTTTGATGTACAGTTCACGGGATTGAGTATGCCTGTCGACCATCTGGTACATGAGTAAGTAACAGGATGTGGCCCCCAGTCGAGGAATGCCAGGGTGGTTAATATGAGGTTTCCCCACGGTTTTCCTCCATAATTAGACAAGGAGCAGTCTCAGCAGTGTGCACTGGATAATCCATTGTCATATAAGTGAAATACCCTTTATTTTGATGTTAAACCACAATCAAACAAACAAGCCAGCTTTATCATACCAGGTTCAAGTGAGGGGCCCATGGTCACAACTCAGTAGGGTGACTGATGATGTCAGGAACTAAGATCGTGTGTGTATATGTGGTGTTTAGCCTACTTTGTTATCCTGTGTTTAGACCAGCCTCTTTCATTTGAATGGAGGCTCAAATCTTATTGGAAATTATATCTTGAAACTTCTGCAATCTCGAGGGCTTAGGCAGACACCCGTCCACCCGTACAAATGGACACCCTGAAGTGAACAATTTGGACACCCTGTTTTAAGAAACTTTAACATGCAAGAGATAGGAAAACTGACAATATTGGACACCCAGTTATATGAAAAGTGAAGCAAATGACCATTATGGACACCCTACTTTTGATTTCTGGCTAAGCCCCTTTGCAATCTCCCTATATAAGGGTGATCAATTGTGTGATTTTTTATCAGTCAAAAGCCAGTAACAATTATGTCAAAACTATAAGTACTACTGATCGATCATAGCATTTGAACAGTGTTAAACTTCATTGAATTCTGAACCTAGCCTGGTATTTATATAGGGTCTGGACATAACGTACCCATCCCTTCAAGGACTTTGTTAAGTATCCTGTTGTGGAAACATTATGCTATGCACCCGTCATTTTGAGGACATGATGCATTTATGGTGTTTTATGCCTTGTTCATCTAAGGCTTTATTGCTGTAGACTTCAAAGAAGTTGCAGATTGTCATAACGGTCCTGTTTATAAAGTCTACGCACTTGAACTCAGCTATAAAGCAGGTTTATATGCTAATCCAAAATATTTGGGTTATGAATATTCAATATTTCTCTTTTCAACACTGATTATTCCATATTTTATTTAAATTAAATTATAATCTGAGGATTTATTTCAGACACAAAGGGTTTTCATGACATTAAAGGGCTGTCTAATCATTATTCTATTCAATTAAAGCAAATCAAATATTCAATTGTGAGTAAAGGGTACTCAAGAGACTGACTTCTTAAATCTTATCAATCTCTGGATAAATAAAGTGAAGCCGACAATTAGATTTGCTACTACAGGGTTGTCATTTATTTTATAATTTGACAGTGATCAATTTCAGCACCCCTGGAAAATCATGTTACCCATGACCGCATGAAATCCTACGTCTGGTGAGAAATTTTTTTAAAAATTATATTATAATTTTTTATTAATTAACTCCAATATCGATGTCAAACCGAAAAGAGTTGAATTTATCGCATAAAATTTGAACCTATAATACTAGTACATGATGTTTCAGATTTTTTTAACTGTATTCGACATATGTAGAATCTGGTGAGAAAATTTTTACCTGAAAGTTAGTGGTCATGAGATATTTTACATTTTTTGGTGGGGTGGGTTTCAGAGCTTGTACTATTTATTCTCTTAATACATTTGAAGCTGGTCCAAATCTATAGAACCATGACTTGATTTGTATTTTTATGCCCACTATTATTTCAATCTCCTCAAATGTTGATGGGCCCGCGGCCGTGGCTCACTGGTAGTAAGTGGGGGGGGGGGATTTATTGTTTACGGGAGGGCGGGGGGTATGAGATTTCCTTTCGGTTTTCCACCAAATTAAAGGGTAAGGGGTGAAGTTACCTTTAACCCCCTACTACACTAGTTGACTTTGAGGAGAAAAATATGTCTTAGCCTATTATTACACAGAATATAGGTCAGAATATTCAGTGTGTGTGTATTTTGGGAAAGCTTGGTTATTCAGAGTTACAATATGTACATAAAGTGAATCTTTGAAACTAATTACAAATTGAACTAATGTTGATAGACAAAAACACAACACATTTCTGGTGCTTTATTTCTCGGAGTTAAAAGACCAAAAAGATGACTTCATCGAGTAGATTTTTTTCTCTCAAAATTTTACTGCAATCTTCACAGATTTTTTGCCTGCTCACACTCATGAAATGCTATAAAAAATGCAAAACATATCTCCTGAAAACATGTTGAAAAATTTAGGCCGAACTGTTCAGTTGAATCTCATACGAACCAGTTGTTTGCAAAAGTTTTGCAAGAAATCATTTATAAATCCCCTTCAGATTGGAGTCCACAATCATTTTAGTTTCATTATACGCTAAATCCCCTCAAATTTTGTTTATGGCCCAAAATTGTTTAATGGTTACCTCTTTGCTTCTTGTAACAATCTAGCAGCATATACATTTAATCAAACATATTTATGTTTTCTGAGGAATGTTAAAAGGAAAAATTCATCTTTTATCAGTCTCTCATACACAATTTCAAAGTCTTTTAATATCTTCTAAAACAGTAATTTTATGGATGAATTGAGGTGAATCGCAGCAGTGGTTTTTACGAGGTTTCCTTCTGGTTTTCCACCATAATATGTGTGAAGTGGACAATCTGGCGTCATATAAGTGAAATACCCATGAGTACAATGTTAAATCCCAATCAAACAAACAAACAAATATACATGCACCTAAAATGCCTCCTTTTCTCACAAAAAAAAAACAACACATTATTATAATATAGAGGAGAAGCTGGTTATGGCTAAACTCCTTCTACATGCATTTCAGCTAACTTGTATCTGTGATTCTTTTTGGCAGACATAATCATTAAGACACGTTCATTCCCCTAACCAGTACTGCTAATCTTGTTGTGCTACATATTTGATCACATACTTACCATACCATGTACATTGTCGTTACGTCTCTTGAGTGAACTGTAGCTTACACAGAAAAGTGGCTATTAATAACATCTATTTTGTGTATTTGTCTGTGAGTTAACTGTATAATGAGATGATTCCTCAGTTGTAAATAATTGACACCTTGTGCAATTATAATTAATTTTAGAAATAAAGAAATATTTGTTACGTACCAATGTATGTAGTTTTATATTTAATGTTTTAAAACTTAAGATGTAAGCTTACATAAATTAACCATAGCCTTATTTGGATTGGACAGTGTTATTAACATTTTGTCTAAAAAAAAAAGTCAATTCGAGTCAGAATACACGTAGTCTATCTACCAGCGTATGTAAGCAACCCTGTCTCAAAAACAATCAAACATAGCCTGTGGCAATATTATGTACTCTTTATTTACATGAATTAGATCAACAAAGTGAAGAAAAGATATAAATAGGTATGCTTTTATTGTGCCATAAAACGATTTTAATTTCCAGTTTTAGCCAGTTTATTTAGAGATGCCTATGTATTTGTAGAAGGAACAGTATATGCCTGTGTGGTAGTGTGAAGAGTGTGACCCATGATCTTGGTCAAGCTTACCAAAGTGTAGATCTATATTTATCCCAAAGCCATGTCTTTAAAGAAAAGGATTGATATTAATGAGCATACAGAAACTATTGAATACAAATTGCTTATATCTGTAGATAAGCTACCTGATACTTATTAATGCAACTGACAAACATAGTATTCACCAGAAATTAAGAGAGGGTGTCTCAAATCACAATTTTTACAGAAACAGGGTGTCTCATTTTACTGTTTCCCTATCTTTCCCATGTTAAATTTGACTGAAACAGGGTGTCTCAATGAGACACCCCTCTGGCTAACACCATGCTGACAAGGTGATAATCAACTGGGCTGAGTTGCTCCAAAGAGTATTAGTCGCTAACACCAGATTACATCACAAATACGGGGTTAGAGATAGACCTACAACATGGCGTGACGTCTTCTAATAGAGGATTCGAGCAACCGGGCCCCGTGAGGGAGTGGGTGGGCCATGGACCTGCAGAATACTCCCTCGGCTTCCTCGGTCGATCGTAAGAGGCGAGAAAAGAGGTTGCTTTCTGTTGCCCTGGTGTTCGCAGAGCTTAAGGGTAACGGGAAGCAGATCTGTTTGTGTTGTTCTGTATTTGTGAATCCGTCGTCATATAAGTGAAATACCCTTGAGTACGACGTTAAACACCAATCAAACAAACAAACAAACAAACTTACTTGTGTCAGGGTGAGCGTATTTTGAGCCTCGCGACAATCGATATAGTACCAAGTCAAAGGTTATCTAGTTGATAAAATGTCCCCCCTTACTGCGACCAGCGATTGGAAGAAAGCTTCACGTTGCTCAGGGGGAGGGGGGCTACAAAGCTATGGGGCAGCATGAAGCCATTGTTTTTGTGCTGTGTTGTATAATGTCATGTGATTGTCCTGTATTTGTCCTTGTTTATTGCCAGTGGCGTCAATGCTGGTTCCCTTCACCCATTGCGCTGGAACGCCGCCATGTAAGTGGGATTACCTTAAGCACGTCGTCAAATACCAAACAAACAAACCCCTTAAGACAATCGAAATGTAAACAGATTTCTTTGTTTCGACTTGTTTTGCCTGTTTTAAATGCTTTGTGTTTGACCCTGGGTGAAACCTTGAATTACGTGAAGTGTAACATAGTATATACTGATCCCCAGAATGAAGCAGATCAAGTTATGGTCACGTCTGTTCGAAAACGAACTAATCTAATTTCCTTATAACAATCGAATCCATTTGAAACACCCTATAAAGGGATACACGGAAGATGTATCTATTCTGTGTCAAAACGTTTTCCCTGATATACCCATACAGCACCTGGTTCCCGCCATCCCATCCGTGTCACTTGGACTCATGCACCAAACATGTGCTAGAATTGTAACACAATTATAAGGAATTATTTATCAGGGACCCATTCCACAAAGCATGCTTATACTTAAGTCAGAATTTTTATTTCCACTCCCCCTTCACAGATTGGAAATAAAATATTTAGTGTTTCGTTATTTTTTATGATAACGGATACTTACATGGAAAATTGTATTACACGAACAGGTGG